>WNGS01137322.1:0-12569 GCA_020271785.1 Procambarus virginalis
TTATTATTATTATTATTGAAAAATATTAAATTTTACCTCCGTCTCCGCTGCTGTGTCATCTAAGTCTCTCGTTCGACATTGGGGGCCCCCAAATTTATAAGAATTACCCAACAAGATGAAGATATTGAGACGCTTTTCCAAGAAAATGAGTGACATGAAAGAATTATTTATAAACCATAAAAATTTAAAGTAGTTAAAAATAATTAAAAAAATAACAATGCATAATAATCATTTGACACTAACATGTTAAAAAATAAGAGAAAAAACAAGAGGAGAAGAAGAAGAAACAGAAAGTCTTGAGTCGATGGCCTATTTCTCCTCAAAAGGAGGAATCTACACACCGGTGATAATGAAAAAATCTTATATTAATTGTAGAAAAAAAACTGCAACAACAGAAGCTAAACACAACAACAACAACTAGAGAAAGAAATATGAACAAAATCATACGGAAGAAAGCAGCACAACGTATGTCATATGTCAAAACAGCAGCTGGACTCTTACCCCCCAGTGACGCATATCGTGTAAACACAGATGGTCATATGAAAAACGAAAAAACAACCTTAATAAAGATGTTATATTGATGATTATGATTTAGAGGAAAGAACACGCGTAGCTAGAGTAGAAAGACGTTTACAGTATATTGAAGAGTGTCTAGGTAAAAGTAACATTATCAAAGCTGAGCCAATCACGGCTCTAATATATACCCATGAAAGTGCCCAATTATTATAAATAAAGTTATCATAACTGGATTAGGTTTATGGGACATGTGGCTCAGCAACTTACATCTAGAACAATTGAAAATTATTTGGAGCTGCTGATCAATTTTGTTTGATGGTTGTTTGAAAATAAAAAAATCAAGATCACCCCCAGTAAATTATCTCTTTGTCGATTGTGAGGAGAGTAGAATGGAAGTAAATACTGAAATTTTGAATTTGGCATTAGAGGGTAATCGATATCAAAGTGGAAAACTCCTCCATCCTCAAGATTGTGAGTATATTAATCTTTACTTTGACCATATACTAATTATTACTAATAATAGGTATATTGTTTATTCAATAAATGAATTACAAAGCATTTATAAAACAATTATAGATGATGACAAAATCATTAAACAAGAATAATGACCGGTCTCTGGTAAGTGGCTTAGATGCCTACAGTTTGGTTATGCCTGGAGCAGATAAGCGATATAAAGTGTTAGGTTCACATCGTATTTAATATAACACATTTGTAAATGTGTCTAATGGAGAAATGTTCAACACTAGTCTACAAGGAATGGGATGTCAGCTCTTAATATCTGTGTTATTATCGTCCATGCTATGATTCATTTAAAATGCTTATTCGAGAAAAATATACTGCCCACCGAGAAAATGCGGCACTCTAACAAACATTTCATTGAGGAACTAATAAAACATATACCATCAACATTATTTGGTCATCCAATGTTACTTATTGTTACCTTGTTAGACAATTAAGTAAATAAATTATTAAAATAAAAAAATAAATTTAAACACATTAAAATACAATGTCGTGGAATATGAGTACAAATCAACTTTTGTCATATTTTCCTTCTAATATAACTGCTACTAATTATGCTTCTAATGATGCTACTGCTACTACTACTGTTACTACTAGTGACATTACTAATACTACTATTACTACTAGTAATATTTGTCACCAGTAAACAACGACGATAATAATAGTAATAATTATTTTAATAGTAAAAAGAGCTTAGATACTGAAGATTTTTCTCAAGATATGTTTTTTTTAAATATGTACGATATCTTAATGAGGAAAAGAGGGCACCTGTTCTTCTCGTTTTTATTTTGATAATACATTAGCTGTATATGATGAACAACAACATTTGCAATTGAATTTGTCAGATAGTTTTCCTTCAGTGTACACACACGCCCATTCTTATATGAAATGTTAGATTATATGAAAGCCACCAACAAACATAACATTCTTTTTTATGGTCGGCAGGTAAACGATCATATATCCAAAATGTTTTAACACTATTGAACATGTGTCAATATTTTACTCATATTCTAACGTATTATGACTGTGTTTTATCCAAAAATAAATATGGTGTTAGTAAGTCATGCAAATATATTGTCAATAAATACCCTAAATATTCAGATATGAGAGCAATACTGATAGATAATTGGGCTGTTTATAATGCTTTAGGAAGAAAAAAAAGAGTTATGAGACAGAGACAAATGATGATGATGGAACAGTCAAACAGCAATATAGTCGCCTGATATCTATCAAACCTTATACAATACGTGATGTGGTGAAAGAATTTGGAGCTTTCAATATACCCCCTCATCAAATAAAAAATATAGATACTTTTATTCTCTCTAAAGGTTTAAATGGAAAATTAGATGATAATAGTAGTAGCAAAAGAACAGAACCCCCGCCTCAGGGAAAGTTAGCCAAGTGTCTGTCTTATGGTGACACAGCTCTCTTATCCTTAATATGTTTCTGTGAAAAAGAAGTCTTTGGGACAGTAACATCGACTATCGAAAACAAAGAAAAGATACAATGTGACTACTTTGTCATTTCATGTGAAAACGATCAGTTACTATTAATAAATAAACAAGAAGCAGAAAATTCTCATGTAAACAGTAGACAATGTCGTCCTCTCACATGGGTACAAATTTCCTCACTATGAGAATAAAATTCTCTGTATTTTGATATTATGTCTTCTTATTTCTATAATACTTATTAACTATTTTCATCATCTTCACTTTCGTCCATTGGTATATTATGTATGAGTTGTTCTATCAACTCAAGCTGATTATTTAACATTAATTCTTTTTCGCGTATAGTGTCAATATTTGAAAAGTTAACTCTTTTTCCCATAATTCATTTTTACTTTCCTCAGTTTTTCTATAAATTTCTTCAATGTTGTTTTTAAAGACCTCTTGAGAATTTTTAAGTTGCCGTTGATAATGTTCATGTAACTGTTGCATACAAAATTTATTATTATTATCCATTTGGGTTAAATTAGTTTGAAAGGTATTTTGATTTCATCTATTTTAGAATTAGCGACAGTGTTCATATTTACACAACTTTTAATGAGTTCATTCATGCGTTTACATAACAGATAAGAAAGGTAAATCAATTGGGCAAAGATTGAATTCGGTGTATGAAGATGACTACGTTCAAGGGCAGATAGAAACCGTTCAAACAATTTATATACACTAAAAATTCTGTTCATGAGATTGGGTCCGTCCATATTTTCGTTTTCAAATTCCTTGATCACACAAAATATAAGGTTAGGTAAAAAATCATTAATGAGGGATGAACGCACTATTCTGTCAATATTATTGGTATTTTTAAAGAATTCATTTAATTCTTGAATATTTTCCTTCGGTTCAAATTGTTTTATCTCTCTTTTCCCATCTTCTTGTATTGCTAAGTTAAATAGGGTGTAACATATTATCAGAGGAAATGGGTTTAGAGTCTCTGAACTATTTTCATAGTGAAATTTTATTTTGGTGTGTGTAAAGAGTGTCTTTAGAATAGATTTTTCTAAATCTAAATAGACTTGGAAAGTTTTTTTATACTGTTTATTTTTTAAGGCACTGCTAAGATTATTAACATCATTGGTGGATGTTGTAGTCATTTTTTGTTTTAATTTATTATCGTTTAAACCATTTCTGCCAAATAATTACTGATGGATGATATAGTATTGTGGGTAATGTTCCTTAGGGAATTTACAACAATAAAGTTTGTGCTGGTACCTCGAGTTAATATATTTGAAAAAAATGTAATTGTATTCTTTAAACAAAAATTTCATTACAACATCTATTTTCAAAGATAACGAATCCTATTTGAGGCATATAAACAACGTTAGGAAGGTTGGATTCTATCATTCTTATACTTTTTCTATTGGAATCATCGGTGGGAATATCAATATATGAACTTTTTCAGGTTTCATATTTATATCGAATATTTTACTAGGATAAATGTCCATTGCAATATCGAGAATGGAGAGATTATTAACGTTGTTTATCACATCCACATTTAGATAGTCATTAAATGTAGTAAAATACTGTTTCAAATGATCAATATTTTAAGTTAAACGGGTTTGATACGTTTTGACCATGGGTTTCTCGGTTGCAATATGAGTCAGATAAGAAAATTATCTTTAAAATCATCGTGATAGTCAAAGAGAGCAATAGCCGTAGCTAAATAGTCATGGATCCTGTGTGTTGATAAAAGTTCATACCGCAACAATCGATTATTCCTCAATTGTAAGAGATGCTGGGATTGAACTAGCTGATCACTATAAATGCTCATAATATTGTTATTAACAAAAGTTACAAAAACACAATGAGGATGACGACAGCGATTGATGTAATATATATATATATATATATTATTATATATATATATATATATATATATATATATATATATATATATATATATATATATATATATATATATATATATATATATATATATATATATATATATATATATATATATAGGGGATATAAGTGGGTCACACATATGAACATAAGAATATAGGTAACCGCAGAAGGCCTATTGGCCCATACAAGGCAGCTGGTATCTACATACAAAGATTAATCCAGTGTAATTGGCCTGTTATGTTGAACATTGTCTTCTGTGTTGGCACCGTTATGTTCTGGTCTTGTCCTTACTCTCATTGTGGGTAGGGTAAATAGTTCCGTGATTTGGGTGTTCATGGTAGGCTGTTCTATTCTTATGTGGATTGCTTCAAGAATTTGTAATCTTCTTACATCTTGTGTTTTGTCTATTATGCATGTATTTTTGTTCAACATTTCTCTTGTTAGGGTGATGTCATGGGCTTGTCTCATGTGATTCCTAGGGGCACCGGATTGAAGATGGCCATCTTCAATCCTAGGGGCACCTGATGTGGTTGTTGTGTTAGAAACATTTCTAGATGACAGGACCCCTGAGAACTTTGCTACAATTGCCGGTTATACCTCATGGTTGCGCCGAGATAGGCAGGGTCAAGGAGGGGGTGTTGCAGTGTGCACCAGCAAATCTGTGTATGCACAACACATTGATGTGGTCATTCCTGGTCATCTTGAAATTATGTTCTTCAAAGTATGCTTAAATCCAGGTACCTCAATTCTCTTATGTGCAATGTACAGACCTCAGTGGCAGGGTGCTTCCCCAATCACCTTCCTGATGGACAACCTAGACTCCCTGCTAATGCAGCACAACTGTCAGCACATTATAATTGTAGGTGACCTCAACCAATATCTTATACAGAGGGATTTTGATGAACTCTTAGCAGTTTTAACCTTGAAAATTTTGTTAGCTTTCCTACCACATATCAGGTTCGTCCCTTGATCCTGTCGTACTGACCTTCCTGCAAATTTGTTAATTGCAGACCTCTGGGATATGTTGGTTCTTCAGACCACCAGGCTGTCTTTACTACACTGGCTATCCCGACAGATCGAGGTGAAGAATCTGTTCGAACTACCTGGCTTTGGGACAGAGGGAACTGGCCAGCCCTACGGTCAGAGCTTGAAGTTACTGATTGGAATGCCTTGCTCCAGGGGGACGTGAACAGCCAAGTAAACGCTTTCACCAGTCATATACTGGACCTCCAGTATAGGCATATCTCTCACCGGCAGTATGTGACCAAGCCCACTGATCAGCCTTGGTTTGGATATCGCTGCCGGATGGCAGCTGAAGCCAAAAACAAGGCCTGGAGGAGATTTAAACGGCATCCCTCGGCTCATAACAGAAACATTCATAGACAATCTTGTCGAATAATGAAAGAAGTTCAAAAGTGGGTATATCCAGATGGGAATCCGAAACTCGAAGAAAACTTGCATCTGGAAGGGTTGGATCCAAGTCTGGTGGTCCCTGGTGAAGGATCGGCAGGGGTACTCATCTGAGGACACAATCCCACCTCTAANTGCAGTGTGCACCAGCAAGTCTGTGTATGCACAACACATTGATGTGGACATTCCTGGTCATCTTGAAATTAGTTCTTCAAAGTATGCTTAAATCCAGGTACCTCAATTCTCTTATGTGCAATGTACAGACCTCAGTGGCAGGGTGCTTCCCCAATCACCTTCCTGATGGACAACCTAGACTCCCTGCTAATGCAGCACAACTGTCAGCACATTATAATTGTAGGTGACCTCAACCAGTATCTTATACAGAGGGATTTTGATGAACTCTTAGCAGTTTTTAACCTTGAAAATTTTGTTAGCTTTCCTACCCACATATCAGGCTCGTCCCTTGATCCTGTCGTAACTGACCTTCCTGCAAATATTGTTAATTGCAGACCTCTGGGATATGTTGGTTCTTCAGACCACCAGGCTGTCTTTACTACACTGGCTATCCCGACAGATCGAGGTGAAGAATCTGTTCGTACTACCTGGCTTTGGGACAGAGGGAACTGGCCAGCCCTACGGTCAGAGCTTGAAGTTACTGATTGGAATGCCTTGCTCCAGGGGACGTGAACAGCCAAGTAAACGCTTTCACCAGTCATATACTGGACCTCCAGTATAGGCATATCCCTCACCGGCAGTATGTGACCAAGCCCACTGATCAGCCTTGGTTTGGATATCGCTGCCGGATGGCAGCTGAAGCCAAAAACAAGGCGTGGAGGAGATTTAAACGGCATCCCTCGCTCATAACAGAAACATTCATAGACAATCTTGTCGAATAATGAAAGAAGTTCAAAGTGGGCTATATCCAGATGGGAATCCGAAACTCGAAGAAAACTTGCATCTGGAAGGGTTGGATCCAAGGTCTGGTGGTCCCTGGTGAAGGATCGGCAGGGTACTCATCTGAGGACACAATCCCACCTCTAAACAGAGAAGATGGTACTGTGGCAACCAGCAATCAGGAGAAGGCTGATTTACTGGCAAACCACTTTGCTGCCAAGATGCAAGTCCCTGATCCTGAACGTCAGCCTCCACATCTTGCCCCATGCACTGTGTCTAGGTTGACTGAAGTTGTTATAAATCAGACTGAAGTTCTACATCTCCTTAACACGCTAGACACAAGCAAAGCTGTGGGCCAGATAAGGTCAGTCCAAGACTACTACGGTGCTGCGCTGACCTGTTGGCTTCACCTCTCACGCGCCTCTTCCAACTCTGCCTAGTTCAAGGAATTTGGCCCTCCTTATGGAAGAAGGCAGACTTGTTCCAGTGCACAAAAAGAAGAGCCGCTCAGTAGTTGGTAACTACAGACCAGTGTCACTGCTTTCCATTACTGGCAAGATCCTAGAATCATTAATTGCTCAGCAAATGATATCATTTTTTGACCGTCATCGGCTAATTTGTGATCGACAGTATGGTTTTAGAAAAGGCCGATCTGCTGCTGATCTCTTGCTAAATCTCTCCTCTAAGTGGCATCAGTCACTGGATGAGTCCAAGATCAGCTGTGTTGTTGCTCTAGATATAGCAGGAGCCTTTGATCGGGTCTGGCACTCTGGATTGGCAGTGAGCTTCAAGCTTTAGGCATTGCAGGCTCCATCTTAGTGTTATTAAAAGACTACCTTCAAGAACGGACTCTAAGGGTAGTCCTCAATGGAGCAGAATCCGATAGCCACTCAATTGGTGCCAGCGTTCCACAGGGTAGTGTGCTTGGCCCTCTGCTGTGGAATGTATATTTCAACGATCTTCTTCATCTCATTCCTGAAGCTCAAGCCTATGCTGATGACTGTACTCTGACCTTTACATACAGAAAGGAGGAAATGCTAACTGCTGCAAGAATCATTAATCACAAACTTTCAGCAATTTCTACCTGGGTAGGAGATGGCAGGTCACATTTGCGGCTGAGAAGACTCAAGCGATGATGATAACTAGACTGCACATGGCAAATCGGACAGAACTGCAAATGGGTGGCAAATCCCTAGAGTTCACAGAAGAATTTGACATCTTGGGAATGAAGTTCGATTCTTCAATGACAATGAAGAGTCATGTGCTAAACCTAGCTAAAAGGCAGCCAGGAAACTTACAGCACTAAGGCGCATCTCATATCTTCTTGACAGCAAGGGATGCAAAACCTTATATGAAGCACAAGTTCGCTCCCATCTTGAGTATGCACCCCTTTCCTGGATTGCCTGCCCCCCATCTTTCGTCAGACTGTTGGACAAAGTAGAGAGACGGGCTAGAAGGCTTATCTCTAGTCTTGACCAAGTCTGGTGGGAACGGTCTGAACATCAGAGCCTGCAACACCGTCGGGACGTTGTTGGTCTTACTGTTATGTACAAGGCCAACATCCTCAAAGTTCCGCACTTGGCCCAACTCCGTGGAGTACCAGTAGTTCCCACTCGTAACACTAGGCTTTCAACCTTCACAGTCTCATGCTTGAAGTGCCATTCTCAAGAACATCACTCCATCAGCGTTCATTCATTCCGAGGCTTACTCGTATCTGGAACTTGTTCGCTCAACAGATTGATACACGAGAGATCAGGTCAACTGTTCACATGAAGACTCTGGCACACAGCTGGCTACTAGCTCATCCTGTTCCTTATATGATTGTTACTTTGTTTTTTTTAATGAATAAAGGCTATTCCTTCAAAAGCAAAAAATAACATGCTCATGAAATAAATGGCATCTAGGAGTAGGTTTCAACTTAGCATACATAAGTTCAATATATGATAGTTCCCAATTTGTTAGTTTCAAAGTATACTCTTATGAAATAAATGAGTTTCTAGGTGTAGGCTTCAGATGAGCTGAGGTAGGATAACAGCTCTGCTTCAGCTTCACTAGGTATGTCATTAGGCATCCCTTATGAATCCTAGTCTTAGTTTAAAAAAAAACAAAAAAAACAAAAAAAGAAGAGAGAGAGAGGAGAGATGTACTCACCTAGTTGTGCTTGCGGGGGTTGAGCTCTGGCTCTTTGGTCCCGCCTCTCAACCGTCAATCAACAGGTGTACAGGTTCCTGAGCCTATTGGGCTCTATCATATCTACACTTGAAACTGTGTATGGAGTCAGCCTCCACCACATCACTTCCTAATGCATTCCATTTGTCAACCACTCTGACACTAAAAAAGTTCTTTCTAATATCTCTGTGGCTCATTTGGGCACTCAGTTTCCACCTGTGTCCCTAGTGCGTGTGCCCCTTGTGTTAAATAGCCTGTCTTTATCTACCCTATCAATTCCCTTCAGAATCTTGAAATGTGGTGATCATGTCCCCCTAACTCTTCTGTCTCCAGCGAAGTGAGGTTTAATTCCCGTAGTCTCTCCTCGTAGCTCATACCTCTCAGCTCGGGTACTAGTCTGGTGGCAAACCTTTGAACCTTTTCCAGTTTAGTCTTATCCTTGACTAGATATGGACTCCATGCTGGGGCTGCATACTCCAGGATTGGCCTGACATATGTGGTATACAAAGTTCTGAATGATTCTTTACACAAGTTTCTGAATGCCGTTCGTATGTTGGCCAGCCTGGCATATGCCGCTGATGTTATCCTCTTGATATGGGCTGCAGGAGACAGGTCTGGCGTGATATCAACTCCCAAGTCTTTTTCTTTCTCTGACTCCTGAAGATTTCCTCTCCCAGATGATACCTGTATCTGGCCTCCTGCTCCCTACACCTATCTTCATTACATTACATTTGGTTGGGTTAAACTCTAACAACCATTTGTTCGACCATTCCTTCAGTTTGTCTAGGTCTTCTTGAAGCCTCAAACAGTCCTCTTCTGTCTTAATCCTCTCATAATTTTGGCATCGTCCGCAAACATTGAGAGAAATGAATCTATACCCTCCGGGAGATCATTTACATATATCAGAAACAAGATAGGACCGAGTACAGAGCCCTGTGGGACTCCACTGGTGACTTCACGCCAATCGGAGGTCTCACCCCTCACCGTAACTCTCTGCTTCCTATTGCTTAGGTACTCCCTTATCCACTGGAGCACCTTACCAGCTACACCTGCCTGTCTCTCCAGCTTATGTACCAGCCTCTTATGCGGTACTGTGTCAAAGGCTTTCCGACAATCCAAGAAAATGCAGTCCGCCCAGCCCTCTCTTTCTTGCTTAATCTTTGTCACCTGGTCGTAGAATTCTATTAAGCCAGTCAGGCAAGATTTACCCTCCTGAACCCATGTTGGCGATTTGTCACGAAGTCCTTCTCTCCAGATGTGCTACCAGGTTTTTTCTCACGATCTTCTCCATCACCTGCATGGTATACAAGTCAAGGACATTGGCCTGTAGTTCAGTGCCTCTTGCCTGTCGCCCTTTTTGTATATTGGAACCACATTCGCCGTCTTCCATATTTCTGGTAGGTCTCCCGTCTCCAGTGACCTACTATACACTATGGAGAGTGGCAAGAAAGTGCCTCTGCACACTCTTTCAGTACCCATGGCGAGATCCCGTCTGGACCAACAGCCTTTCTAACATCCAGATCCAGCAGGTGTCTCTTGACCTCCTCTCTCGTAATTTCGAACTCTTCCAAGGCCGCCTGGTTTACTTCCCTTTCTCCTAGCACAGTGACCTCACCTTGTTCTATTGTGAAGACCTCCTGGAACCTCTTGTTGAGTTCATCACACACCTCTGTCATTCTCTGTATACCTGTCCTCGCCTGTTCTAAGTTTCACTACCTGTTCTTTCACTGTTGTTTTCCTTCTGATGTGACTGTGGAGTAGCTTTGGTTCGGTCTTGGCTTTGTTGCTATATCATTTTCATAACTTTTCTCTGCTTCTCTTCTCACCCTGACATACTCATTCCTGGTTCTCTGGTATCTCTCTCTGCTTTCTGGTGTTCTGTTATTCCGAAGTTCCTCCACGCCCTTTTGTTCAGTTTCTTTGCTTCCATACATGCCCTATTATACCATGGATTCTTCTTTTGCTTCTCGGATTTTTCCTTTTGGGCCGGGATGATCTGCTTACTGCCTCCTGACACTTTTGGGTGACATAGTCCATCATATCTTGTACAGACTTAGCTCTGAGGTCTGTGTCCCAAGGTATTTCCCTTAGGAAGCTTCTCATTCCTCATAATTTCCCTTTCGGTATGCCAGCCTTTTGTTTCTTTTGTTGTTCTTTTTCGAGGGGATAATTTCTATCTCTACTAGATACTCAAATTCAATACACTGTGATCACTCATTCCCAAGGATTCTTCCATCTTGACTTCCCTTATATCCCACTCATTTAGGGTAAATATCAGATCAAGCATTGCTGGTTCATCTTCTCCTCTCATTCTTCTATGTGTGGTGTGGTGTGTTGTGTGTGTGCGTGTGTGTTGGTTGTGTGTGTGTGTTGTGTGTGTGGTGTGTGTGTGTGTGGTGTGTGGGTGTGTGTGTGTGTGTGTGTGTGTGTGTGTGTGTGTTAGGAGGAGCGGTTACGACAGGATTACCAAGCCATACTCCAGGGTAAGTTGCCCCTACACACCTGGTAAATTCCCATCATGATTATAGAGGTGAACCTGCCCCCCCCCCCTCCCTCCCCCCCCCTGTTACCTTACTACAGTATTGTTGGTTGTTGTTTGTTGGTGTTATAATTATTATGATTATTATTATCTTATTATTATTATTATTATTATTATTATATTATTATTATTATTATACACAAATAAATCAATACGTAGTATGAATGAGAAAATCGGGAGAGCCATTAGGGGAATTGTTGGACAGTGAGATCTGGATTCCAGGATATAACCTATACAGGTGTGATAGGAAAAGTAGGTCACATGGAGGAGTGGTCTGTATATTAGGAAGACCTTGTATGCTCGGAGCTCCTAAACGTTACAAATGAGGTGGTAGAGGTACTGGGATTAAAAATAGAGAAAATAAATTAGTGATTATTCTAATATACAAACCGCCAGATGCAACGGCTGAGGAGTTCACAGAACAGATAAACAAAAGAGAGAATAGCCTTGATAATTTGGAGAACCCGATGCCTGATATCATCTTCCTAGGTGACTTCAACTTGCCTAGTCTCAGGTGGAAAATAGCAAACATAATATTATACCAGGAAATCTATCGGGACCTAACCAACCACAGATTAGAGAACTACTTAGATTCTGTGACAAATTTTCACTCAGTCAGCAGATATCGGAGCCAACGAGAAATGAAAATATTTTAGATTTGGTCTTTACGAACAACGAAGACATTATCAGAGACATTATGATATCAGATACCACATACTCAGATCACAAGTCTCATTGAAGTGCAACGACCATCAATACTCAGATATAGACCTAAACGTGATAAAGCGAGAGGGGCTATTCAGTAAATTCAATGTTAATAATAAAAGGATAGACGGGGAGATAATAAACAGGGAACTTACAAACATTCCATGGGAAACTGGTTTAAGTAATAAAAGTCCTACAGAAGGAATAGAAAAACTGACTTCGGAAGCGTATCAAGTCTGTCTGAACATGTTCCCTTGAAGAAAGCCAGAAGAGATCTAACGTAGAAAGAGAACGCAGACGACAGTATAAACGCAGGAAAAAATAACAGAACTGCTTATGCAGACACGAATTTCCCGTCAAGAAGGAATAATTTAAATAGGGAGATTGACAGAAATCGAGCGGAAATGAAACATCCTATGAAACTGAAGAAAGGCAGTTAGAACAGAAGCATTCAGGAAATAAAGAAAATC
>WNGS01137325.1:0-10334 GCA_020271785.1 Procambarus virginalis
TTGGAACATGAACCTGAACTTGGGACATAGACCTGAGCATGGGTCATGGACCTGAACTTGGGTCATAGACCTGAGCATGGGTCATGAACCTGAGCTTGGCTCATAGACCTGAACTTGGGTCTAGACCTGAACTTGGGTCATAGACCTGAACTTGGGTCATAGACCTGAGCAGGGTCATGAACCTGAGCTTGGCTCATAGACATGAACTTGGGTCATAGACCTGAACTGGGTCATAGACCTGAACTTGGGTCATAGACCTGAGCCTAAGTCATAGACCTGAGCTGAGTCATGGACGTGAGCATGGGTCATAGACTTGAGTTGGGTCATAGACCTGAACTTCAGTCATGGACCTGAACATGGGTCATAGACCTGAACTGGGGCATAGACCTGAACTTAGGTCATAGACCTGACTGGGGGCATTAAAATTAGCAACTATTTTAGTTCATTATGGAACAAATTTGTTTTATCATGGGAAATTTAGTACCAGAAATACCATTTTCTCGATAGCGATAAATTGATGTACTCAAACGGGGCTGAGAGCAGTTGTGCTGATTGTTAAGCTCCTCGTTTCTTTATTGAGTGGAAATCAGTCCTTATACTTTCCGGTAGATATCTCCTGTAGGTATAAAATAATCAGTCGAATTACTCAACTCATCAAACTAATATATTGTGTTTATGCTGCGCTAACGACTTCCTACTATGGTGTCAAAGGATTTGCTATCAAACAGCCAGTCCTCTTTATGTTATCATCTTTACCTAACTATTAAAAGAGAAAGTCATGATCCTCTCACTAGTTCTCTATTACATGCTATTTTGTTCAAATGTATCTCATTCAATAAACCATCTTAGGACACCTCATTCTGATACGAAAAAAATAAAATATCAGAGAAGTTTTATTAATTTATTTTATTTATATAGATACAATTCTTGTATAGCCACTAGCATGCATAGAGTTTCGGGCAGGTCCTTAATCCAAATTTTCCCTGGAATACGACTGCCAAATCGTTTAACAACCAGGTACCCATTCACTGCTGGGTGAACAGAGGCTACAGTTAAGGATTGGTGCCCGGTCAATCCTCCCATTCAGAATACGATCTCAGGCTTTAGCTCTCGCAAAGCGCCGGGCGAGTACTTTATCACTGCACTAAGAGAACTTCTAATATAGTTAGTCATATTAAATGGTTCATTAATATACTACAAACTCGTAAGTAAACAATGAATAGATATAAAAAAATTGAGACCAAGAATAGTTTGTAGCAAGTATTATAGTGCACAGTATCTTTACAGTTAAACAACCTTCAGCAATAAGATCCTTTGGCGTATCCAAAAGGAAATTAGTGTCGTAAGTGTTAACTAAAAAAAATATAATTTGCAGAAAACGGGAGAAAACTGGAGCTGTTAATGGCAAGAAATGCTCTTGTTGATGGCTCGAGAAGAAAAACATTGATCCTGAGAGGAGGTGGGAAAGGCAGGGATATTGAGTGAAGGAGAGAGCGGTCAGGGAACACTGTCACTAGTCTAGATCAACCAGGAGAGGAGTTTGTCTGCGGGTCAATGACGCTACAGCACCAGGCAGGCGAGAGGAGGACTCTTGCAGACATTCATCACAAAAGCTGAGAGGGAAAATAAAGGTATCGGAGAAGGAGAAGAGTCGTGTGAGCTAGAAGAGTCGGTAGGGAGAGTGGAAGTTGTGCTTGTCCTCTGGGGAGACGCCAGATGGGCTCTGGGGCAGAGGGAGAGAGGGTGACGATCCACCCAGATCCTTCCAAGTCAGGCAGATGGACCCGCCAGAATAAAGACGGGGATTGGAGATGGGGAGAGATGTCGACATGAGACGCAGGGAGATGGAGGAACCCGTGGGCGCTGAAGGCGACCAACACGAGGCAGAAACTTCAGAGTTACTCAAGTTCTGACTATGACACTTTCCTTGCTGAGAAGAGAGTGAAATAATAATACAAACATATTTCGGTCTCTATCTCCCTCCCTCACGGTGGTGAGATAGTGTATCAGAACCCTAAATTAGGAAATGAGGTAACACACCCACTGATAATCTCTTTAGACTTGGATGACCATACAGCCTTGTGTGAAATAGAATAATTAACGAGACGAGATGATGAATGTCCTAGATGAATGTTATAAAAATTAGAGCGTATGTAATATAAACACACACACAATACATCATTCCAAAGTAATGAGAAATACCATGAAATAATGTCCAAATAGCATGTAAGGAATCATTCGGAATCTTGTATACCCATATGTAAGACCAATCCTGAAGTAGCGGCCCCAGCATGGAGCCCGTACCTTGTAAAGCACAAGACGAAGCTGAGAAAAAATTCAAAGGTATGCCACTAGACTAGTCCCAGAACTAAGAAGCATGAGTTACGAGGAAAGGCTGCGCGAAATGCACCATACGATAGTGGAAGACAGAAGAGTAAGGGGAGACATGATCACTACCTACAAAATCCTCGGGAATTGACAGCATAGACAAGGATAAACTATTCAACACTGGTTGTACGCGAACAAGGGGACACAGGTGGAAACTGAGTACCCAAATGAGCCACAGAGACGTTAGAAAGAACCTTTTCAGTGTCAGAGTAGTTAACAGGTGGAATGCATTAGGCAGTGATGCGGTGGAGGCGACTCCATACACAGTTTAAAAGTAGATATGATAAAGCCCAGTAGGCTCAGGAATCTGTACACCAGTTGATTGACAGTTGAGAGGCGGGACTGAAGAGCCAAAGCTCAATCCCGCAAGCACCAATAGGTGAGTACACGCAGGCACACAGTTGGGTCTGGTAGCTGAGCGGACAGCGCGCAGGACTCGTAAATTTGTGGCCCGGGTTCGATTCCTGACCAGACCGAAACAAATGGGCGAAGTTTCTTTCACCCTGATGCCCCTGTTACCTAGCAGTAAATAGGTACCGGAGTTAGCTGTTAGGGAGCTTCTTCCTGGGTGTGTGTGTATGTGTATGGGGGAAAAAAGTTAGTAGATAGTTTACAGTTGATTGACAGTGAGAGGCGGGCCGAAAAAGCATAGCTCAACCCCCGCAAGAACAACTAGGTGAACTAGGTGAATACAAACACAAACACACACACACACACACAACACACACACCACACACACACAGGGGGCCGTGGTAGCCTGGTGGATTGCGCGCAGGACTTGTAATTCTTTGGCGCGGGTTCGATTCCCGCACCCGGCAGAAACAAATGGGCAAAGTTTCTTTCACCCTGAATGCCCCTGTTACTAGCAGTAAATAGGTACCTGGGAGTTAGTCGCTGTCACGGGCTGCTTCCTGGGTGTGTGTGTGTGTGTGTGGAAAAAAAAAAGTAGTTAGTGTAGTTAGTAAACAGTTGATTGACAGTTGAGAGGCGGGCCGAAAGAGCAAAGCTCAACCCCCGTAAAATACAACTAAGTGAATACAACTAAGTGAATACACACACACACACACACACACACACACACACACACACACAAACTCACTCACAAGGTATCGTAGCTGTGCTGGCAGGGTTCATGATTCACAGTCCCGGAACAGGGGTTCGTTTTCTGGCCGAGACCGAAACAGTTAAGCACAGTTTCTTTCCTTTGATGTCTCTGTTCACCTAGCGAGAACAGCTAAATCGAGAGCTAATGAGTGTGTTATCCAGAGAATATGTATATGTTTCTGCGAGTGAGAGAGATATGACAGACATATGGTAGAGAAAATTGGTCCGCAGTCATTAGAGATTAGACTACCAACGATTAGAAAAGTGGGGTCCAAGACCCAACAGTTCAATCCTGCAGGCACAAACAGGTGAGAACAAACACGCCCCTGTTTCCTCTGACAAGTCGTTGACATATATGAATAACTGTCTGGGCTCCCTGTATCAATCACAGTGACGCACTGTTTGTGAT
The DNA here is from genome assembly GCA_020271785.1 of Procambarus virginalis. Classification (NCBI taxonomy): domain Eukaryota; kingdom Metazoa; phylum Arthropoda; class Malacostraca; order Decapoda; family Cambaridae; genus Procambarus; species Procambarus virginalis. The sequence goes on from WNGS01137325.1 coordinate 3,902, forward strand.
ATCTCTCCACCTCAACGTCTCTCTGTTTCACTGCAATGCAATATACACTGTCAAGCACTTTCTGGCAATGAAGAAAGACACACAGCACTCCTCTTTCTTTTTTATTTTATCAATAACAATTGAGAAACAGAACACGGGACTGGTTTTAAATCAATAAGTATTGTCATCAGTCTTTCCAGCAACTCTCAGGAATTGCTTGATACTGATAATGCTTGAGGTTCCTTGGGTCTGCCTACCTGCCTCCTTGTTTGTAAACATTACAAAAGACGCTCTCCATACAAATAAAACTTTCTTATTAAGACTAATCATAGCCCAGTCGATAGAGCTTCGGCCTCACACGCATGGGGTCCACGGTTCGAGACTTCGACAGCCCAGGTGAATGCAACGTTCTCCATACCTCTTGCACCTAATATTTTATTGTTAAGAGAACCGGGAGCAAGGGTGTCGGATCAACTCTCTCAGTACAACAAAAAATTCTGCCTATTATTAGATCTTTCTTTTCCTCTAAGTTGCTTCTCGTTTGCTGTATCATCACGTTTAATTCTCTAAGTCTTTCTGTTGGTTGATATAGCTGCTCTAGACCAACTAAATGTGTGACCTTCACAATAATAATATAAGTAAGTAAATGTCAGTAAATGAATGTTTATTCAGGTGAAAGTACATACATTAAGGAGTTACAAACACAAGTGGATTTGTAGATGGAGCAAGTACATACTATGCCTAAAGCCACTAATACGCACTGCGATTCGGCCAGCTATGCTACTTACTACCTTAAGTAAGAGTATAAGTGCCATAAAGTTATGTAAGTATTATAAGCTGCTGTGCAAGTAGAATAGTAGCTAATACTATATTTAATACTATATTAAAGCTCTCATTTAGTTCCTCATAAACTCAATTTAATTTCCATTCATTATTTTATTTTTTAATTTGATTACGAGCTCATTCACCGACGAATCTTTTTTATATTATGTTCAGAGGTGTAGAATAATCTCTATTCTTGGATACAAAGTTATTAAACTAATTTTTTGTATTTGCGTCTCTTCTTAAGAATTTATAAAGATTCGAATTCCGCAGCAGTGTTTTTGGTTCTGTTCTGTTCATTCTTATCTGTTCCATGCCTGTTCTCTCTTCTTTTGCTTCTAGGCACCGTCTATCCAGCTTTGGACCAGTTGAGGCTTTGTTCTTTTCAGTCTTAAATGGATTTCGAAATTGGTCTGTACTTCTTTGCCTTTTCTTTGTAGTGTATGTGTGTCGAGGCCATTTTTGTGTGCTCTCCCCTCTCTCAAACAGCTTTCTGCACTTAATCTTTACACGCTGTATGGGGGACACAGTGGTCAACAAACTCCCACACAACGGTCACCATACGCTAACACTATTACAGGGAGCCGGTCGACCGAGCGGACAGCACGCTGGGTTGTGATCCTGTGGCCCTGGGTTCGATCCCAGGCGCCGGCGAGAACATTGGGCAGAGTTTCTTTCATGTTGTTGAGAGAGATGAAAGAAACTCTGACCCAATGTTTCTCGCCGGCGCCTGGGATCGAACCCAGGGCCACAGGATCACAAACCAGCGTGCTGTCCGCTCGGTCGACCGGTCCCTGTAATAGTGTAGCGTATGGTGAACGTTGTGTGGGAGTTTGTTGACCACTGTGCCCATACAGCGTGTAAAGATTAAGTGAGCAGAAAGCTGTTTGAGAGAGGGGAGAGCACACAAAAAAATGGCCTCGACACAATACACTACAAACAAAGAAAATGCAAAGAAGTACAGACCAATTTCGAAATCCATTAAGACTGAAAGAACAAAGCCCTCAACTGGTCCAAAGCTGGATAGACGGTGCCTAGAAGCAAAAAGAAGAGAGAACAGGCATGGAACAGATAAAGAATGAACAGAACAGAACCAAAAAACACTGCTGCGGAAATTCGAATCTTTATAAATTCTTAAGAAGAGACGCAAATACAAAAAAATTAGTTAATAACTTTGTATCCAAGAATAGAGATTATTCTACACCTCTGAACATAATATAAAAAAAGAATTCGCGGTGAATGAGCTCGTAATCAAATAAAAAATAAAATAAATGAATGAAAATTAAATTGAGTTTATGAGGAACTAAAGATGAGCTTTAATTAGTATAAATAGTAGTAGTAGCTACTATTACTACTTGCACAGCAGCTTATAATACTTACATAACTTTATGGCACTTATACTTACTTAAGTAGTAAGTAGCAGCTGGCCGAATCGCAGTGCGTATAGTGGCTTTAGGCATAGTATGTACTTGCTCCATCTACAAATCCAACATTGTGTTTGTAAACTCCTTAAATGTATGTACTTTCACCTGAATAAACATTCATTTACTGACATTTACTTACTTATATTATTATTTGTGAAGGTCAACACATTTAGTTGGTCTAGAGCAGCTATATTCAACAACAGAAAGACTTAGAGAATTAAACGTGATGATACAGCAAACGAGAAGCAACTTAGAGGAAAAGAAAGATCTAATAATGGCAGAATTTTGTTGTACTGAGAGAGTTGATCCGACACCCTTGCATCCCGGTTCTCTTTAACAATAAAATATTTAGGTGCAAGAGGTATGGAGAACGGCATTCACCTGGGCTGTCGAAGTCTCGACCGTGGACCCATGCGTGTGAGGCCGAAGCTCTATCGACTGGGTATGATTAGTTCTTAATAAGAAAGTTTATTTGTATGGAGAGCGTCTTTTGTAATGTTTAAAACAAGGAGGCAGGTAGGCAAGACCCAAGGAACCTCACAGCATTATCAGTATCAAGCAATTCCTAGAGTTGCTGGAAAGACTGATGACATACTTATTGAGAATTTAAAACCAGTCCGTGTTACTGTTTCTCAATGTTATTGATAAAATAAAAAAGAAAGAGGAGTGCTGTGGGTCTTTTCTTCATTGCCAGAAAGTGCTTGACAGTGTATATTGCATTGCAGTGAAACAGAGAGACGTGAGGTGGAGAGATATCACAAACAGTGCGTCACTGTGATTGATACAGGGAGCCCAGACAGTTATTCATATATGTCAACGACTTGTCAGAGGAAACAGGGGCGTGTTTGTTCTCACCTGTTTGTGCCTGCAGGATTGAAATGTTGGGTCTTGGACCCCACTTTTCTAATCGTTGGTAGTCTAATCTCTAATGACTGCGGACAATTTCTCTACCATATGTCTGTCATATCTCTCTCACTCGCAGAAACATATACATATTCTCTGGATAACACACTCATTAGCTCTCGATTTAGCTGTTCTCGCTAGGTGAACAGAGACATCAAAGGAAAGAAACTGTGCTTAACTGTTTCGGTCTCGGCCAGAAAACGAACCCCTGTCCGCCGGACGTGAATCATGAACCCTGCCAGCACAGCTACGATACCTTGTGAGTGAGTTTGTGTGTGTGTGTGTGTGTGGTGTGTGTGTGTGTGTGTGTATTCACTTAGTTGTATTCACTTAGTTGTATTTTACGGGGGTTGAGCTTGCTCTTTCGGCCGCCTCTCAACTGTCAATCAACTGTTTACTAACTACATAACTACTTTTTTTTTTCCACACCACACAACACAAACACCCAGGAAGCAGCCCGTGACAGCTGACTAACTCCCAGGTACCTATTTACTGCTAGGTAACAGGGGCATTCAGGGTGAAAGAAACTTTGCCCATTTGTTTCTGCCGGGTGCGGGAATCGAACCCGCGCCAAAGAATTACAAGTCCTGCGCGCAATCCACCAGGCTACACGGCCCCTGTGTGTGTGTGTGTGTGTGGTGTGTGTGTGTGTGTGTGTGTGTTTGTGTTTGTATTCACCTAGTTCACCTAGGTGTTCTTGCGGGGGTTGAGCTATGCTTTTCGGCCCGCCTCTCAACTGTCAATCAACTGTAAACTATATACTAACTAATTTTTCCCCCATACACATACACACACACCCAGGAAGAAGCTCCCTAACAGCTAACTCCCAGGTACCTATTTACTGCTAGGTAACAGGGGCATCAGGGTGAAAGAAACTTCGCCATTTGTTTCGGTCTGGTCAGGAAATCGAACCCGGGCAACAAATTACGAGTCCTGCGCGCTGTCCGCTCAGCTACCAGACCCCAAACTGTGTGCCTGCGTGTACTCACCTATTGGTGCTTGCGGGGATTGAGCTTTGGCTCTCTTCAGTCCCGCCCTCAACTGTCAATCAACTGGTGTACAGATTCCGAGCCTACTGGGCTTTATCATATCTACTTTTAAACTGTGTATGGAGTCAGCCTCCACCGCATCACTGCCTAATGCATTCCACCTGTTAACTACTTGACACTGAAAAGGTCTTTCTAACGTCTCTCTGGGCCATTTGGTACTCAGTTCTCACCTGTGCCCCTGTTCGCGTACAACCAGTGTTGATAGTTTATCCTTGTCTATGCTGTCATTCCGGAGGATTTTGTAGGTAGTGATCATGTCTCCCCTTACTCTTCTGTCTTACACTATCGTATGGTGCATTTCGCGCAGCCTTTCCTCGTAACTCATGCTTCTTAGTTCTGGGACTAGTCTAGTGGCATACCTTTGAATTTTTTTCCAGCTTCGTCTTGTGCTTTACAAGGTACGGGCTCCATGCTGGGGCCGCATACTCAGGATTGGTCTTACATATGTGGTATACAAGATTCCGAATGATTCCTTACATGCTATTGGGACATTATTCATGGTATTTCTCATTACTTTGGAATGATGTATTTGTGGTGTGTGTTTATATACATACGCTCTAATTTATAACATTCATCTAGGACATTCATCATCTCGTCTGTTAATATTCTATTTCACAACAAGGCTGTATGGTCATCCAGTCTAAGAGATATCAGTGGGTGTGTTACCTCATTTCCTATTTAGGGTTCTGATACACTATCTCACCAAACGTGAGGGAGGGAGATAGAGAGACCGAAATATGTTGTTATTATTATTGTCACTCCTCTTCTCAGCAAGGAAAGTGTCATAGTCAGAACTGAGTAAACTCTGAAGTTTCTGCCTCGTGTTGGTCGCCTTCAGCGCCCACGGGTTCCTCCATCTCCCTGCGTCTCATGTCGACATCTCTCCCCATCTCAATCCCCGTCATTTATTCTGGCGGGTCCATCTGCCTGACTTTGGAAGGATCTGGGTGGATCGTCACCCTCTCTCCCCATCTGCCACAAGAGCCCATCTGGCGTCTCCCAGAGGACAAAAGCACAACTTCCACTCTCCCTACCGACTCTCTTCTCTCACCGACTCTTCTCCTTCTCCGATACCTTTATTTCCCTCTCAGCTTTTGTGATGAATGTCTCGCAAGAGTCCTCCCTCGCCTGCTGGTGCTGTAGCGTCATTGACCCGCCAGACAAACTCCTCTCCTGGTTGATCTAGACTAGTGACAGTGTTCCCCTGACCGCTCTCTCTTCACTCAATATCCCTGCCTTTCCCCACCTCCTCTCAGGATCAATGTTTTTCTTCTCGAGCATCAACAAGGGCATTTCTTGCCATTAACAGCTCCAGTTTTCTCCGTTTTCTGCAAATTATATTTTTTTTAGTTAACACTTACGACACTAATTTCCTTTTGGATACGCCAAAGGATCTTATTGCTGAAGGTTGTTAAACTGTAAAGATACGTGCACTATAATACTTGCTACAAACTATTCTTGGTCTCAATTTTTTTATATCTTATTCATTGTTTACTTACGAGTTTGTAGTATATTAATGAACCATTTAATATGACTAATATATTAGAAGTTCTCTTAGTGCAGTGATAAAGTACTCGCCCGGCGCTTTGCGAGAGCTAAAGCCTGAGTCGTATTCTGATGGGGAGGATTGACCGGGCACCAATCCTTAACGTAGCCTCTGTTCCACCCAGCAGTGAATGGGTACCTGGTTGTTAAACGATTTGGCAGTCGATTCCAGGGAAATTTGGATTAAGGACCTGCCCGAAACTCAGCTGCTAGGGCTATACAGAATTGTATAAATTAATAAAATAAAATAAATTAATAAAACTTCTCTGATATTTTATTTTTTTCGTATCAAGAAGGTGCCTAAAGATGTTTATTGAATGAGATACATTTGAACAAAATAGCATGTAATAGAGAACTAGTGAGAGGAATCAGGACGTTCTCTTTTTATAGTTAGGTAAAGATGATAACAATAGGGACTGGCTGTTTGATAGCAAATCCTTTGACACATAGTAGGAAGGTCGTTAGCGCAGCATAAAAAAATATATTAGTTAATGAGTTGAGTAATTGCGAACTGATAGTTATACCTAACAGGAGATATCTACCGGAAAGTATAAGGGACTGATTCCACTCAATAAAGAAACGAGGAGCTTACAATCAGCACAAATGCTCTCAGCCCCGTTTGGTACATCAATTTGCTATCGAGAAAAAGTGGTATTTCTGGTAATAAATTCCCATGATAAAACAAATTTGTTCCATAATGAACTAAAATAG
>WNGS01137332.1:0-12077 GCA_020271785.1 Procambarus virginalis
CATTGAGTTGAAGCAGAAAGGCACGCTTTCTTTCAGCACTCTTGATATCAGAAACTATCAACAAAATTTTCAAACCTTTTAAGCTATTTGAGCCACCCCTCTGTGACAGGTTTGTCTGGTCAACAGTCAGGATCAATGCAGGAAACGGAGGTATATTTGCCATTTTACTGAATAAATGTAAACTTATCCCTTTAAATGTTCCTCAGAATATATAACACTTACTGCACTGTATATGTTATTTAAGAATTCACTGTAATTACTTTAATTTTGCAAAGCACACAAGCATTTTAATGCAAAAGTTCACAACAGTGCACAACACAGCAGCAACTGACTTCTTACCTAGCCCTTGTGTACATGTGTTGTTACTCCTACTCACAGCAGCACAGCAGTTGTTAGCAGTTGGTACAGCAATTGGCAGCAGTTGGCAGCAGTAGGCAGCAGTTGGTACAGCAATTGGCAGCAGTAGGCAGCAGTTGGTTCACAGCTTGTAGAATTTTGTAGCACGGAGCGTCGTTTCGTAACCAAAACATCGGGTTTTGTACACTGCATCAAAGCGTCGTTTCGTACACAGCGTCGGCAGATTCCTCTCACAGCAACACTCAGCACAGCTTGGGTAGCACACAGCATTGGCCAGCACACAGCAACGGCCAGCACACAGCAACGATCAGCACACAGCAACAGTCAGCACACAGCATGGGGTTGCATACAGCATCGGGTATGGAGCTCACAGACAGCTTCTCCTTCCTTCTCTCGGCGAGACAGCATGCTCCTTCCTTGTGTTTTGTTGAACAAAATACCTGCGTTCCCAGTTCATCCTCATCGCCAATGTGGTGTCTGTGTATGGCTGAGATAGTCTTGGTAGTAAGGTTGATGTAAAGTCATTCCTGGTTACTGACTTTAATAACAATGAACGATTACATGACTATGGCTCCCAAGCTTGGCAGGCGTCCTGTGCTTTCTTGTTTACGTCCTCTAGTCTAGTGGCGTCCAGCCGCCGCACATAGAAAACGGATGGTACCATTTTCTGTGAACATGACAGGCACATTGTTCTCAACTAACAATTACTTATCTCAGGGTTGCAATTCATGAGAATCACCAGTAGCCAAAATTGGAGGAATGTCGTGAAGATCTGAAGAGGCACATGTGAGGTGTGTTTACAAACTGGTACGATGGCAATGCTCCTAGTGGCAGTTGCGCGAAGCTCGGGAGACCCCACACTAGATTGATGTTGGGAGCGCGAAGATAAATTCTGAGATGACGATATTGTGTCGATGGCCGTGGAGGAAACGCGATTTGCCAGGCCGAAGTTCACACAAAATGATGTAGCAGGGGCTGGTGGCGATGTGGCAGCGTGGCGAGGCGTCGATGTGGCAACGTGGCGAGGCGTGTGTGTGGTGGCGGGGACTGGTCAAGTCGTCTACTGCAATTTCGGATACCGGGCTAGAAACAACTTCGTTCACTGAGAATTTTGTACATACAAACCATTCCTTTCGTATATGCGCTGGTTTGTGTTTGCTGTTGTTCTCGTCTGAATAAATACATGGCACTTGTTCATATAATTAGCGTTTCCATTGTTAGAATTATTTATCCGTTATTAGAATAACAAGGTGCAAACATACCCCTTACAGTTGAAATCTATTTATTTATATATAAGAAGGTACATTGGGTACATAACATATATTAAGAGGTACATATTGTAGCAAGATTTGAGATTAAAGGATTTAGGACTAACACGTTTAGAAACAATAAAGGCGCCCCCGAAGGAGGCTTTTATTTGTTATGCACCCCATACTCAACCAGTAAGTAGTGGAGCAAAACATAGATTACATGGTCACAAAGTCTTAATCAGACCAATTGACAGTCTCCGTGGTGTAGTGGTAAGACACTCGCCTGGCGTTCCGCGAGCGCTATGTCATGGGTTCGTATCCTGGCCGGGGAGGATTTACTGGGCACAATTCCTTAACTGTAGCCTCTGTTTAACGCAACAGTAAAATGTGTACTTGGATGAAAAAACGATTCTTCGCGGCGGGGATCGTATTCCAGGGACCTGCCCGAAACGCTACGCGTACTAGTGGCTTTACAAGAATGTAACAACTCTTGTATATATCTCAAAAAAAAAAAATCAATTTCTTTCTTTATTATGCACCCCATACCCATCCCGTGGGCGGTGGTGTAAAGGATTACAGAGGCCCATAATCGGTTCAGGAACTGAACCCTCTAGTTCGTTTAGCTAAGCAAATAACAATTTGTGACGCTAGTTACAAAATTATTAATATTATATATACATGTACACACTCTCATACATACATGTACATACATATATATATATATATATATATATATATATAATATATATATATATATATATATATATATATATATCTATATATATATATATATATATATATATATATATATATATAGCCTTGCCTCTGCCCAGTGTCCAGCGGAGAGAGAGCCCCGCAACCTTCTGAACCGTGACTCTGTTAGCTTTGCCGGCCGACCAGACGGAATCACACTGCGTCCGTGGAAGGGTGGCAGACAGTTGGCATGGGACTATACTTGCGTATCCACCCTGGCAGCCACATACATCAACCTCTCTGCCGGCACAGCAGGAGCCGCGGCGACACACAGAGAAAGAGACAAGTCAGCCAAGTATAGGCAATTAGATCATCGGTACAACTTCGTTCCAATAGGGTCTGAGACCCTAGGCCCATGGGGAGAGAGTGCAAGAAGGTTTCTAAAGGATCTTGGTTCCAAGCTCATTGACACCACAAGAGACCCTAGAGCGGCAAGTTTTCTCTTTCAGCGCCTCAGTGTCGCGATCCAGAGGGGGAATGCTCGCTGCATCCTCGGTTCCTGCCCAACGTCGGAGGAGTTCGAGGAAATCTACAGCCTCTAGGAAGCGAACTATTTTTGTGTCCTCTTAATGCTCATTTTTTGTATACAATCAGATATGTAACTGTATAATCTTGCTTAATAAAGTGTACACCATAAAAAGGGGGGTGGTAGGAGAAGCGAACACCCTCATGTATTCAGAGTTAAATGGCAAGTTTTTCCCTGAATGCTCTGTGTTCCCTTCTCTGAGGCTGTGGGTCCCTATAATTGCACCAGAGGTGGTACCCCCTATATATATATATATATATATATATATATATATATATATATATATGTATATATATATATATATATATATATATATATATATATATATATATATATATATATATATATATATACACGTATACATGCGGAAAAACCACAAAGAAATGGAGAAGAGGATGAAACGTATATACGTATACATATACATATATACATACACATACATATCTAATCACCTACACAAATACACACATCAATAATCTTTTGTGTCACAAGTGATCAACAAGAGGCTCACAACAGTCACTATACAAGGCACTTTACATCTATGGTGAGTCACACAGTTACTAGTCTTGCTCCACACCCACCCAACTGGGTGGTAGCTTTACAGTCATGTGCTCCACACCCACCCAACTGGGCAGCAGCTTTACAGTCATGTGCACCACACCCACCCAACTGGGCGGCAGCTTTACAGTCATGTGCTCCACACCCACCCAACTGGGCGGCAGCTTTACAGTCATGTGCTCCACACCCACCCAACTGGGTGGCAGCTTTACAGTCATGTGCATGCATTACCTACAGTAAACAAATTTTGGATACTTCGCTAAGATTTCGAGCAGCACATCATTATGAATGAAGTACTTACACATTTCTTGGACACTATTGATGGTGTTATCTCTAAATTCCGCGATTTTTTCACATTCCATTATATAATGACGCAAAATATGCGAATAGTTCTGCTGACAGAGTTTACATTTAGTCAAATCTACATCAGCAGATGTTACAAACTCCCAGAGGTACTTGTAGCCGAGCCTAAGCCTAGCAGTGGTAACATCTAGAAGTCTGCTAACATTATTGGATGACCCATAGACGTGCGGTTCTTCCTGCATAATAGAATGATGATAGATGGAGTAACTGGTGTGAATTTCACTTTGCCTCAAGTCTCCGAAATTTAGTTGATGTTCCTGGGATATTGCTGCCCTTAGGCTGCTCAAAGGCAGTCCAAGTTGGTAATCAATCCCCTCTTTACGAGCAAAAGTCTTGGCCAACTCATCAGTTCTCGGTGGCTATTTTTACATTATCATTTACAACTAACTTAAGTTAAATAACAACCAGTAAACAGACTGCTGTTTTCTAATTCTAGTTCAGGCACTTCCTGGGATAAAACGCGAACATTACTTGAGGAACTGTGAGGTGCTTATCTGTTTTTCCTCGTAACGGTCCCAAAGCTTCCGCAAATGTTCCTGTTTCTCTTTATTGCCCTTGCGGCGATTGGACTTTAGCTTTTGATCAGAAACCAGTTGGTATTGCAAGGTTACCAGGGACGCCTCACGGTACAGTAAGGGGATTAAAATATATAAAGCCAAGTTGTCCCTCACTGCCCTTTGATTCAGACGCTGGTGCCATCCTTCTACGTCATTGTTGGTCCTCACCAGTCGTCTGAATGATCACCAGTTCCCCAATTCCCACACACTGTTGCACAGCCACGTATTTTTTATGTAATGAGTTAATTGTGTCGTTAAGGGTGGACTGCTAGCCGACTTTTCTAATTCAGCAAACGCCTTACAATTATGTAGTACACACGTACCACATAAGTACGTGTGTGTTACACACACACACACACACCTTGTCAAGCACAAGACGAAGCTTGAAAAAGTTTAGTGGTATGCCAATAGGCTAGTCCCAGGTCTAAGAGACATGAGTTACGAGGACAGGCTGCGAGAAATGCACCTCATGACACTGGAAGACAGAAGAGTAAGGGGAGACATGATCACTACCTACAAAATTCTCAGAGCAATTGATATGGTACATAAAGATAAACTGTTTAACACGGGTGGTAGGCGAACAAGGGGACACAGGTGGAAACTTAGTACCCAAATGAGCCACTGGGATGTTAGAAAGAACTTTTTCAGTGTCAGAGTAGTTAATAGATGGAATGTATTAGGCAGTGATGTGGTAGAGGCTGACTCCATACACAGTTTCAAATGCAGATATGATAGAGCCCAGTAGGCTCAGGAATCTGTACATCAGTTAATTGCCAGTTGAGAAGTGGGATCAAAGAGCCGTAGCTCGACCCTCGCAACCACAACTAGGTAAGTACACACACAAACACACACACGCACACACACACACACACACACACACACACACACACACACACACACACACACACACACACACACACACACACACACACACACACACACACACACACACACACACACACACACACACACACACACGCACACACACACACACGGCAGCAACCCATCACCACGTGGGAGACCGTTGGAAATTCACTCACCTATTGTGTTAGCAGGACTGTAAGATACTTGGAGCCTCCTTGTGGGTAAGGTTGGATTATAGCAATGACTAGGTCAGGAAGGGCGTCTAGGTCCAGCAGTATTATGATTGAAGAAGAAGATAGGTTTGTGGAGAAGATGATTGGGAAATTTGTAGAGAAGAGGGATGTCTGGGTAGGTGATCTAATCCAGGGGATCAAAAGTGAAATCTTTAACAAGATACAGGACGAGGTTCAAAGACTCAAACAAGAGTTTATGGATTATATTCAAGAGGAAATCAGAAAGAGCAGGGTAGAATGGCAAGGAGAAATAACTAGGCTTGCTAATGAATTTGGCAGGCATGGGGGAGGCTTGGCAGGGGAAGGGGTAGTAGGAGTAGGTGGAGTAGCGGGAGTGGGAGGGGTGGGGGTCAGCCAGGGAGGGGGCTACCAGCATGACCCTGACCTGAGAAAGAGGACAATCATAATTCATGGATTGCTTGAAGTCAGGGCACCATCCAGGCAGGAAAGGATGGAGATTGAGGATTTGGAGCTACAGGGGATTTTGAGGGACATGAGAGCCCATATGGCAGGGAATGAAGTGGAAGTCCACCGCCGCATTGGACCATACAACTGTAACAGAAAACGACCTGTCCTGGTACAGTTCACAAACGAAGAGGCAGTGGACTACATACTGCATCACAAACACTTACTCAGAGACAGCGAAAATTACTACAATGTATATATTGACAAGTTCATGACGAAGGAGGAGCAGGTAGCCCACAGAGCAAGCAAACTTCCACGATACAACTCTTCCCATTTGAGCATAGGTACACGCCCCACTGCTAATCCACCCCAGGATAACCAGCTTCTCACAACTGCTTCTCAGGTTACTCCTCCCCAAATCAGACCTCCTTGCCCCGGCTTATCTCCCCAACACCTCCCTTGACCCCTCTGACCCCACTGCAGTCAATTTCATCCCACATTCAAAGGACCCCCTCATCACCTCAACCCCCAAAACCCGTCCAGCCCTCATTCCCTCAACCCCCAAAACCCACCCAGCCCTCATCCCCTCAACCCCAAAAACCCACCCAGCCCTCATCCCCTCAACCCCCAAAACCTACCCAGCCCTCACCCCTCCTCATCCCCTCTCCTTCCATGTGACCCCCCACCCTTGCGAGGGGGGTGGGAGGTTCCCCCCACCCTCTCTATCCTTCCCCTTCCGACCTCTCAACCTCTATCTGACTCCCAACCTTACGCTATCTTGCAACCCCTCTATGCCTATCAGACCCTCCCTAATCTTCAGACCCAGTATGCCCTTCCTACTCCAGACCTACCTACCCAGGCCCTACCCCAAACCCTCCTACCTACCTTCCTAGAAGCCCAGCCCCCATTAACCCCCAAGCACCCCTCCCGACCTCTTTCACCCCCCATACACCCCCCGGACCCCCCCAGACACCCCCCGGATCCCCCCGGACACCCCCCGGATCCTCCCCACCCCCAGTCATCCCCCAGACACCCCCCAGATCCCCCAGGTCCCCCCTGCCCCCAGTCACCCCCCAGACACCCCCCAGATCCCCCCAGACCCCCAGAGGAAGGCAGAACTCTGGTACAGGAGTTTCCATGAAGAATCTCAAGGTTTGGTACACCAATGCTGATGGGGTATCTAATAAAGCAGAAGAGATAAAAGAAAGAGTGAGTGAGGCAAATCCTGACATAGTTGCAATTGTGGAAACTAAAATTAATGACATGATCTCAGATGCAATCTTTCCTGAAGGGTACCAGGTGATAAGAAAAGAGAGGACACAGAGACAGGGAGGGGGAGTGGCACTCCTAATAAAGCGGAAATGGAAGTTTGAAGACCTGGGAAATCGGGTTACCAATGAGTGCACAAGCTTTATACATGGAACTTTGACAGTAGATGGGAGGAAGATTGTGATCTTGGTAATCTACAATCCCCCACCAAACAGTAGAAGACCCAGACAGGAGTATGATGACAACAACAAGGCATGCATAGATGAACTGCAGAAGGCAGCAACACTAGCCCACAGAATGAGAGCGAAGCTGCTGATCATGGGGGACCTAAATCATGGAGAGATAAATTGGGAATCAAGGAATCCCCATGGAGGGGACGAAACGTGGGGAGCAAAATTAGTAGATGTTATAGACAGGAATTTCCTAACACAGCATGTGAAGGAAGACACAAGGGAAAGAGGAGGAGATGCACCGAGCCTATTAGATCTGATTTTCACCCAGAACGTAGAAGATATCGAGAATTTGGAGCATGAAATACCTCTAGGGGCCAGTGACCATTGTGTCCTAGTCTTTGACTACATGATGGAATTCAAACTTGTGACCATGGGACAAGGGATCTGGGAAAGGAGAGTTGACTACAGGAAAGGAGACTATAGGAGGATAAGGGACTATCTGGGAGAAGTGCAGTGGGAGGAAGAAATTAGAGGAAAAACAGTCCAAGATATGATGGACCTAGTCATACAGAAATGCCAAGAGGCCGAAGAGAGATTTATACCAACAGTAAAGGGAAAAAATAAGAAGGAATATAATAACCCATGTGTCATGTTCACAGAAAATGGTACCATCCGTTTTCTATGTGCGGCGGCTGGACGCCACTGAAGGAGAAGGTAAACAAAGCACAGGACGCCTGCCAAGCTTGGGAGCTACTCTATCATGTAATCGTCTTTTATTATTAAAGTCAGTAACCAGGAATGACTTTACATCAACCTTACTACCAAGAGTATCTCAGCTATACACAGACACCACACTGGCGACGAGGATGAACTGGGAACGCAGGTATTTTGTTCAACAAAACACAAGGAAGGAGCATGCTGTCTCGCCCCCAGAGGAGGAAAGAGAAGCTGTCTGTGATCACCATACCCGATGCTGTATGCTAACCAATGCTTTGTGCTAACCATTGCTGTGTGCTAACCATTGCTGTGTGCTAACCAATGCTGTGTGCTACCCAAGCTGTGCTGATTGTTGCTGTGAGAGAGGAATCTGCCGACGCTGTGTACGAAACGACGCTTTGATGCAGTGTACAAAACCTGATGTTTTGGTTACGAAATGACGCTCCGTGCTACAAATTCTTCACGCTGTGAACCAACTGCTGCCTACTGCTGCCTACTGCTGCCTACTGCTGCCAATTGCTGTACCAACTGCTAACAACTGCTGTGTTGCTGTGAGTAGGAACAACACATGTACACAAGGGCTAGGTAAGAAGTCAGTTGCTGCTGTGTTGTGCACTGTGAACTTTTGCATTAAAATGCTTGTGTGCTTTGCAAAATTAAAGTAATTACAGTGAATTCTTAAATAACATATACAGTGCAGTAAGTGTTATATATTCTGAGGAACATTTTAAGTGATAAGTTTAAATTTATTCAGTAAAAATGGCAAATATACCTCAGTTTCCTGCATTTGATCCTGACTGTGACCAGACAAACCTGTCACAGAGGTGGGTCAAATGGCTTAAAAGGTTTGAAAATTTGTTGATAGTTTCTGACATCAAAAGTGCTGAAAGAAAGCGTGCCTTTCTACTTCACTATGCAGGTGATAGAGTTTGTGACATCTTTGATACACTGAAAGATACTGGTGGTGCCAAAGATTATGACACTGCCAAGGCCAAATTAACTGAGCATTTCAAACCAAGGCAAAATACTGCTATGGAAATTATGCATTTCAGGAGAGCAAAACAACTCTCTAATGAAACTGTTGATCAATACCATACACGTCTGCAGGGTTTAGCAGCCCATTGTGAGTTTGCTGATGTTGACAAAGAAATCAAACAGCAAATAATTGAAACATGCACATCTACACGTCTCCGTCGAAGAGCTCTAGAACTTGTTGATGATGAAAGTTCTCTTAACAAGATACTGGATATGGCTCGTCGAATGGAAGATGCTGCACGTGATGCTCGTGCCATGGAGTGCAGTGCCAACAACGGTTCTGCCACTGTTACTAACAGTCATGAAGTATGTAAGGTTCAGGGAGGACACCATGATCATAGAAGATATCATGCCAAACCTAACATTAAATTGAGCCGAGAACCACATCACAACTGGAGTCATGGAACAAGACTCAAGCAGTCACAACGACTCACATCAGAGGTTGTCAACAATAAATGTTACAATTGTGGAGGAGACTACCCACACCAAGATAATGTTTGTCCTGCACAAGGTAAGAAGTGCTATGAGTGTAGAAAACTAAATCATTTTGGTGCTATGTGTCGTTCCGCACTAAAGAAACCACAATCAATAAATAAAAGCAATGTACGAGGATCAAGTCATAGGAGTCGAGGTGGCAAACACAATATTGCACCTCAAATCAAGAATGTTAATAATATACAAGACAACATTTCATTACAACCAGTCTCAGATGACAGTGAATGTGATTATATTTATGGAGTACAATCAATCACAAATGGAATGATCTTCCAAAAACCCAGAGACTATAGTATACATTGCTGGCATTTGTCTCAAAATTCTCATTGACACTGGATCAAACATTGACACCATTGCTGAGTGCCACTATGAAAAATTTAAAAAACAGTTACCAAAGCTTGAAAAATACAATGGTAAAGCCACTGCCTATGCTTCAAAGGTAGCCTTACCAGTGATTGGAACTTTCACTGCAGAGATTAAGTCAAAGAATGCAATGCTCATTACTACATTCCATGTTGTTAGGAATGCAAAGGAGTCTTTACTCAGTTACAAGACTTCAACCAAATTGGGGCTACTTCAGCTTTCTAATGCTGTAGCAGTGGAATCTGCAAACAATGTTGATGCTATTGTTGCTGAATTTTCTGATCGGTTTAAATCCATAGGTTGTTATACTGATAGCAAGGTACATCTGCATATCAACCCAGATGTAATTCCAGTTGCCCAACCACATCGCCGACAACCATTCCATACTCGCAAGAAAGTCGATGCCGAACTGGATAGGCTGATAGAACTAGATATCATTGAACCGGTAACAGGCCCAACACCATGGGTAAGCCCAATTGTCACTCCACCAAAGCCGAAGAATCCAGATGAGATACGCATTTGTGTAGACATGCGTGTTCCCAACAAGGCAATAATGCGTGAACGCCATCCTACACCCACTGTAGATGATATGATTACCGCTTGAATGGTGCAACTGTATTCAGCAAGTTAGATTTAAACAAGGGCTATCATCAGCTTGAACTTGATGATGAGAGTCGATTCATCACAACGTTTACGACACATCGAGGTCTGTATAGGTACAAGCGCCTGAGTTTTGGTATTAACAGTGCTGCTGAAGTATTCCAGCACATCATCAGCCAGGTATTGCAAGATATACCTAATGCTGACAACATGTCTGATGACATCATTGTTTATGGCCGTACCCAAGCTGAACACGACAAAGCTCTTCGTGCAACATTGCAACGCTTACGAGAAAAGAATTTGACGCTAAGCCGAGCAAAGTGTGAGTTCAATCAACATAAAATTGAATTCTTTGGACATGTACTTAGTGACAAAGGTCTGTCTCCAGATCCTAAGAAAGTTGCAGATATCAAGAATGCTGCACCTCCTTCAACATCCACTGAAGTACATAGTTTTCTGGGAATGGCAAACTACTGTTCTCGCTTCATTCCAGATTTTGCTACCATTACGAAGCCTCTACGTGAGCTCCTGAAGAAAAATGCATCATGGTACTGGAGCGATGTCGAGCAAAATGCATTTGATGCTGTGAAAGATGCACTAGTAGAAAATGCGACTGCTGCATACTTTGATCCATCAATGGACACTGAGTTAACGGTGGATGCTAGTCCTGTTGGTTTAGGTGCTGTGTTAGCCCAACACAAACCTGGTCAACCAGATTCAAGAGTAGTAATTGCCTACGCCAGCCGTTCTCTCACAGATGTTGAGCAACGATACAGTCAGACAGAGAAGGAAGCTCTTGCTCTTGTATGGGGCTGTGAACACTTCAATGTGTATCTGCTTGGTGCACCCTTTACCACGATAGTCACTGACCACAAACCGTTGGAGACCATCTTCAATAATCCAAAGTCCAAACCACCAGCTCGCATTGAGAGATGGGCTCTTCGTCTGCAACCATACAACTTTACGGTGAAATACAAGCCAGGTGCAGGCAATCCCGCTGATTACATCAGTCGACATCCTGCCAACAGTTTCACCATCACCAAGCATCAGCAAGTTGCCGAGGAATATGTACACTCTGTAACCTGTGATGCAGTCCCTAAGGCTCTCACTCTTGATGAAATACGTACTGCAACCCTAGAGGACCCAACTCTGCAAGCAACAGTGGATGCATTGACTAAGAAAAAGTTTCCACGCATCCCACCCTCAGGAGTTGACCAAGATGCATTCAAAGCACTTGAACGCATCCAGACAGAATTAAGTGTTACGCAACAACGCGACACCGTGCTGCGAGGTACTCGTATCGTCATTCCAGCTGTTCTCCAGCAACGTGCTCTGAAGCTTGCACATCAAGGACACCAAGGTCTTGTAAGGACCAAACAGCTGCTACGAGAAAAGGTGTGGTTTCCTGGCATTGATCGTCAAGCTAAGGACATGCATGATGCCTGTGTCCCTTGCCAAGCTGCAGTGGATACTTCAAGACCAACACCTCTACAACCTTCACCACTACCTGCTGCACCATGGATGGAAGTATCGATGGACTTCTGTGGGACCGATACCAA
>WNGS01137347.1:0-15436 GCA_020271785.1 Procambarus virginalis
CGTATTAATCCATGAGCGTATTATTCCATGAGCGTATTATTCCATGAGCGTATTAATCCATGAGCGTATTATTCCATGAGCGTATTAATCCATGAGCGTATTAATCCATGAGCGTATTATTCCATGGGCGTATTATTCCATGAGCGTATTAATCCATGAGCGTATTATTCCATGAGCGTATTAATCCATGAGCGTATTAATCCATGAGCGTATTCCATGAGCGTATTAATCCATGAGCGTATTAATCCATGAGCGTATTATTCCATGAGCGTATTATTCCATGAACGTATTAATCCATGAGCGTATTAATCCATGAACGTATTAATCCATGAGCGTATTAATCCATGAACGTATTAATCCATGAGCGTATTAATCCATGAACGTATTAATCCATGAGCGTATTCATATCTCGTAATTTTAACAGTGTTGAGCTGTTATCTGGCAACTCTTGTGATTGTACCCTAAGCTCTGAGTCCAACGTTGTTCAACATGAAGAACATCTACCAGCCTTTCGTCTATTTTAAAATCCTCCGTAGAGCGTTCAAAGAATATTTTTGGGCTAGGGAATCTATAATATCAAATTTCTACGAAGTGGTGTTCTCCTTGCTCTATTGTGAAGACCTGTACTGTGTATACTGTGTGCTGGGGGGGGGCTGGAGGGGGGGGCCACCGTCACAGGGGTGGGTAGTCAGTATCCTCCTCACCCTGCTACTCAACATCATCACACATCACCACAACGTCACCCAACATCACCACAACATCACCACAACATCACCACAACATCACCCAACACCACAACATCACCCCAACATCACCCCAACATCACCCCAACATCACCACACATCACCACAACATCACCCCAACATCACCCCACATCACCCTACATCACCCCACATCACCCCACCATCATCACAACATCACCACAACATCACCACAACATCACCCCAACTCATCACAACATCACCACAATATCACCACAACATCACCACAACATCACCACAACATCACATCACAACATCACCCCAACATCACCCCAACATCACCACAACATCACCACAACATCACCACATCACAACATCCCCCAACATCACCACAACATCATCACAACATCACCCCCAACATCATCACAACATCACCACAACATCACCACAACATCACCACAACATCACCACATCACAACATCACCACAACATCATCACAACATCACAACATCACCCCAATATCATCCCAACATCACCACAACATCACCACAACATCACCTCAATATCACCCCAACATCACCACAACATCACCACAACATCATCCCAATATCATCCCAACATCACCACAACATCATCACATCACCCCAACATCACCACACCAAACCTTTAAAAGGTTCAAAGGTTTGCCACCAGACTAGTACCCGAGCTGAGAGGTATGAGCTACGAGGAGCGACTGCAGGAATTAAACCTCACTTCGTTGGAAGACAGAAGAGTTAGGGGGGACATGATCACCACATTCAAGATTCTCAGGGAATCGACAGGGTTGATAAAGACAGGCTGTTTAACACAAGGGGCACACGCACTAGGGACACAGGTGGAAACTGAGTGCCAAATGATCCACAGAGATATTAGAAAGAACTTTTTAGTGTCAGAGTGGTTGGTTGACAAATGGAATGCATTCAGGAAGCGATGTGGTGGAGGCTGACTCCATACACAGTTTCAAGTGTAGATATGATAGAGCCCAATAGGCTCAGGAACCTGTACACCTGTTGATTGACGGTTGAGAGGCGGGACCAAAGAGCCAGAGCTCAACCCCCGCAAGCACTACTAGGTGACTACTAGGTGAGTACACCATCAACACAACATCACCCCAACATCACCCCAACATCACCCCAACATCACCACAACATCATCCCAATATCATCCCAACATCACCACAACATCATCACAACATCACCCCAATATCACCACACCATCAACACAACATCACCACAACATCACCACAACATCACCCCACATCACCCCAACATCACCACAACATCATCACAACATCACCACAACATCACCCCAATATCATCCCAACATCACCCCACATCACAACATCACCACAACATCCACCATCACAACATCACCCCAACATCACCACAACATCATCACAACATTACCATAACATCACCACAACATCACCCCAATATCATCCCAACATCACCACAACATCACAACATCACCCCAACATCACCACATCACAATATCACCACAACATCACCACATCACCCCAATATCACATCACCCCCAACATCACCACCACATCACCACAACATCACCACAACATCACCCCAATATCACCCCAACATCACCATAACATCACCACAACATCACCCCAACATCACCACAACATCACAATATCACCCCAACATCACCACAACATCACCCCAACATCACCACAACATAACAACATCACCCCCAACTTATAACAACATCACCCCAACATCACCACAACATCACCACAACATCACCCCCAACATCACATCACCCGAACATCACCACAACATCACCCCAACATCATCCCAACATCACCACAACATCACCTCAACATCACTACAACATCACCTCAACATCACCACAACATCACCCCAACATCACAACATCACCCCAACATCACCACAACATCACCCCCAACATCACCACAACGTCACCCCAACATCATCACAACATCACCCCCAACATCACCACAACATCACCCCTAACATCACCACAACATCACCCCAACATCACAACATCACAACATTATCACAACATCACCCCCAACAACAACATCACCATAACATCACCCCAACATCACCACAACATCACCACAACATCACCACAACATCATCACAACATCACCACAATATCACCACAACATCACCTCAACATCACATCACCCCCAACATCACCCCATACACCACAAACATCACCAACACAACCACAATATCACCACAACCGATCACAAACACACCACATCCCACAAACATCATCACAACTCACCCCAACATCACCCCAACATCACCACATCATCAGCAACCATCACACCAGCCACCACATCACCACAACCACCACAACATCACCACAACATCACAGCTCACATCCACATCACCACCATCACCCACCAGCATACCACAAATCACAATATCACCACCCACCAACTACATACACTCACCAACATCACACACCCATACATCACCAACACTACACATCACAACATCACCCACAACATCACCACAACATCACCACATCACATCACCCCAATATCACCACATCACCACAACATCACCACAACATCACCACAACATCTAAGCTGGAGAGGCCTCCAGACATGACCTCGCTAAATCATCGTTAACCGCTTAATCTGATAAGAATTATACAACTAAAAACTGTATTTTGGTTAGGGCAGAAAATACGAATGATTCTTGACCGTATTGCTAACACCCTTCGCTACCATCTTGCCACATATGATACACTACAGCGCTGTTATAAGCTTACACACACACGCCAGGTTTGGACACGTGGCAATACCGCATCAGCTGACTGGAAACATTTTAGGTCTGTCGTCTGACTCCAGCGTATATTTTCTAATATATATATATATATATATATATATATATATATATATATATATATATATATATATATATATATATATACATATTTTCTAAGTATATTTACAAAATATTCTTAGAAAATATGTAACAAAATACATGCCACATACAACTAATAATAATAATAATGGGTATATTCAAGGACTTGCAGCTTCTTAAGGAACATGAAAGTAAAGTGATGAAGTAGATGAAGTAAAGTGAAAGTAGATGAAGTAAAGTGTAAAGTGTGTGGACAAAGACAGGGACACACACTCGAACACTATATCTTGGATTGTAGTAAAATTGAGCCATTTAAAGATAAATCTAAGCTCACTCTGTATGATATGGCAACCTATCTTATTACCATGTATAAATTACCTGAAATCCTTGCACTGTATCCACATTCGCTTCCAGTAGATGAACGACATATGAGATTCAGAAACAAGTAGTGTATTGTTAGGACTAACAATAAACAGAAGTTCCCCTATGACTCTGTAATATCTCCATTGGTCAAAGTATTATGTATTAGCGATAAGACCTACCATTAATGTATAATGACACTGTAAATATATAGCTCTTGAAATAGCAATTTCTCTGTAACTAGCTGACATTGTAACTATAAGGTGTGAAGGATAGATGAAATTGTTTATGTAATAATCTAAGATGAGGTCTGATAAAGACCTTTTGTGCCCTTTGTAATGCTTTTTGCGCTACCTCTCACAGGATGAGTATGGGGTGCACAATAAACTAGTCGCCTTCGGCGGCAACAATCAAAATTAAGGAACATAATCATATGCAACTCAATTCATTTGCATATTATAATTACTTACCGTGATGCAACATGCAACAGGTAAATTAAATAACAAGCTTGACTGATACAGACTGTTAAGCAAATTTGCATAGACAAGCCTATTGCAACAATTATCCAACAACCAATTAACATGGTAACAAGACCTCAAATATCTTGTTGACAAAATAATAAAATAATCATCACTACAAACCATGGAACAACATGCTAAACAACTCTGTAGATTGCTAAAGTGTGTACCAAACTTATATTTCAAGTTTAGTGAGACGGAGGCTGTTAGGCAGGGCCTAATGGTTAAGAACACGTGTTAAACTACCTAGCTATACGAATTGGGCCTAAATGATGTAGTTAAGGGGGAACTAGCTGTCATAACAGGTGAGGTCAGTATGGTGGCGGAGGAACCATACCAATACTCACCTGATTGTGCTTGCGGGGGTTGAGCTTGGGCTCTTTGGTCTCGCCACCTCCACCAAAACCAGCACCACAGCCACCACCACCACTATCACCACCACCGCCACTACCACAGCCACAACCACCACCACCACTATCACCACCCAACTTGTCCTCTTAAAAATAACGTCGCTTTGGCCGTTTTGCCCGTATGGCCGAAAGTGGACGTAATTTGAAAATAAAAAAAAATAAAATAAATTTGAGATTTTTTTCAACAACAGTAAGTTAAGGGTCCTCTGATAAGTTAGGTGGGCAGGAAATTTCTCATAAAGTTTCAAAACGTTATGAAAAACGTTAATTGAAAGTTTCCTCTCCTAACCTGTCAGAGTAAGCCGGACGACTCAAACAGAAAACGGAACAGTATGTCACTTTCGTGACATACTGAGCATACGAGCCATAGTGAGCATACGAGCCAAAAGTGACGTTATTTTTAAGAGGACGGGTGGATCCACCACCACAATCACTATCACCACCACCAAAAGGACATTGTGTAAAGTAGTGAAAAGTGGGTGACCTGTACCACTGGCCCCTGATCACACAGTTACGTCAACAAAACAAGTGAGTTAACAGCATTTGAAACAAAAAAAAGAAAATGAATGTCGCTGTGATGATTATTAAAGAAAATGGGTGGTTAAGTGAATAACAAAAAGGAGGGGTAACAACAGGAAAGGGAAGTAAATACTGTAAAAATCACTCTGATAACTGACAAGAGTCATTAATGAGTCACTAAATCCAGTATGGCTCCTGTTAAGTGGTTTCAAGTGAACCACGCTTGCAGAAAACTGGCGGCCGCCCCCAGAAGCCGCCACCACCACTTTCAAAGTCTTTTTAAGAGTAATGCAGGGAAATTAGGACAACTTATGACAGCATCTACCCTCCAGTGGTCTATCAGTGTCATATACTGAAGGGACGAGTTGCTTTATAAAAAGTAGTGGAAGCCATATTGAGCCGCTGTTGTCTTGCTAGAGTTTGGTAAGAACACTCAGGCGAGTAAGACGGGATGGATACGGAACTGCCTAATGGGGTAAACTCTACGATCTGGAAAAGAGAATCAGGGAAGAAAAGCAAATGAGAAATGAAAGACCAGAAACTGTCTCACACAGGAAGAAGCAAATCAGACAGCAGAGAGTAGTTCACAGGGAAACAATGGGGCTGATCAGCATAATGTAGCAACATGGATAGTAGAGCTTCCGAGGGTAAGGAGGCACCCATATGACCGAACAGGTGAGTGACATCATACCCTCCCTCTTCCCCTATCAAGACACATGAACAAATACCCTCCTGAGGGAACACAACAGCTGCCCCGTTGTGATTTGTAACATAAAAGTAATGTACACAAATGCAGATGCAATTACCAACAAAGGAATAGTTACAGAAAAGAGTGGCAGAAGAACAACCACACATAATTGTGATAATGGAAACGAAACTGACAAGTGTTATAGGACATACAGCCTTCACATGCGGATATCAAGTAATAAGGAAAGATAGCGTGGACAGAGGGAGCAGGTGGCGTAGCTCTGCTGCTAGAGCTACACAGCAGCTGTGAAGAAGTAAAAGTAGCAGAGGAATCCGTCCGACCACCAAGAGAACATGATTGGAACAGCAACAGTGAAGCACTGCGACATTGTTGCATGGCGATAGTGGTAGCAATAAACAAACAGTCCCCCACCAAACGACTGAAGGCCTGGGGAAGAATACGACAAATACAGCGAGAATTGTCTAAAGGTGATGGAAAAAAACAGCTACAATGGCAAGGGGAACAAGAACTAACAATTGTAATACTAAGGGACTTTAACCGTATGTAAAAGGATGAATAATTAAATCATGAAAAGCAAAATTGATAGACCTAGTAGACACATACTTCTTAAGTCAGCATATTACAGAATAGTTAGAGCGAAACGATCTTCCAACACTAGATTTGCTGTTTACCTAAAACGATGCAGAAGTACAAATAGAGTATGAGATGCCTCAAGGAGCTAGTGATCACTGCAGTGTCATGCTCAAGAGCATATTGGAGCTGAAAGAACTGGTTACAGAAAGGAACCTGTTGAAGACGATGAAAGATTTCAGACATGCGAACTGCACTTGGATGAGGGACTTTCTGTGTGAAGTCCAGCAGGAAACATACATGGAAGGGAAGACAGCAAATGAGATGATGGAACTCATAACTAGGAACTGTACTAATGCAGCGTAATAGTTCAAATCACTTAAGAAAGACATGACAAGAATGGTGAAGTAAACTGATGCAATAGGCAAATTAGAGAGGCTAAATAACAGGACAAAAAGTGCAGAGAACTACGGACAGAGGACAATACACACACGCACTAAACAACCAGAAATATATACGACGGAGTCAGGAGAGAAACTGAGAGATAATTGGAAAATGACACGACTGTAAAGGCTATCATGTTACAGTCAGTGAAGATGAGGTCAGAAACCACCTGGTGGAACGCGATGGAACCAGACCTGATCATGGAGGCTGAAGCACACGGCACAAGAACTTTGTCACCTGTTATCTAAAGTATTTATCTTGAGGTTATCTTGAGATGATTTCGGGGCTTTTTTTAGTGTCCCCGCGGCCCGGTCCTGGACCAGGCCTCCACGCCCCAAGGAAGCAGCCTGTGACAGCTGACTAACACCCAGGTACCTATTTTACTGCTAGGTAACAGGGGCATAGGGTGAAAGAAACTCTGCCCATTGTTTCTCGCCGGCGCCTGGGATCGAACCCAGGACCACAGGATCACAAGTCCAGCGTGCTGTCCGCTCGGCCAACCGGCTCCCTGCTCCTACTTAATAAATTGCTTGAGACAGGAAATCTTCCAGAAGAATGCACAAAGCCATAGTCCCAATATTAAAAAAAGAGATAGCAAGAAGGAACTAAATTGGTGACCCGTGTCATTGACAAATGTAAAGTGTTGGTGACAGTAATCAGGTTGAGAATGACGGAAGCGTATGGGGAGGTCCATCAGTGTCAGCATGGAGGTCAAAAAGTCAGCATGGTAACTCCATACTGAAAAAAATGTCAGCATGGAGTTACAAAGAGAGAGTCATGCCTAATAAACATTATTGAGTTTTACGACTGGATTACTGCATTAAAATAGGAGAGAATATAGACTGGATAGACTGTATGTTCCTAGGTTGTCAAAAAGCTCTTGACATTGGAAAATAATCCACAACCTGAACTAAATATCTTAATGGAGTTTCCCAGAGTTCTTCATGGGCGGCTCAGGTCGACCCCCTGACGAGTCCCAATCTGCGATATAGTAACCAACGCTATGACTCAAATCTCATAGTATTAGTTATAATTGATCAAAGTTATCTTAGTTAATGTTACGGCATTTATTAAAGCCAACACACATATTGGTGAATAATCACTTAAACTAAATATATACACTTTCCCGCCTGGCGCTGGCGAGGGCGGCAGGGAGGAAGACGGCGAAGTGGAGCAGAGGATTACTAAGCCTCCACCCCCACGACCTGGGGCCAGATTCACGAAGCAGTTACGCGAGCACTTACGAACCTGTACATCTTTTCTCAATCTTTGGCGGCTTTGTTTACCATTATTGAACCAGGAGGCTCTTTATAACTATGACAACAGTTGATTGGCAAGTTTTCATGCTTGTAAACTGTATAATAAATGTAACCAAAGCCGCCAAAGATTGAGGAAAGATGTACACGTTCGTAAGTGCTTGCGTAACTGCTTCCTGAATCTGGTTTGACTCACGAAGGAATCATGTTATGAGATATAACATTGTGCGTTATATCTCATCCTCTGCAACTGTTAGCTTTAATTCTTTTTTCAGGACTAACAAAGGACGTTCTAGAGACTAATTGAATCAAGTGAAATGTACTACAATGCCATCAATAATTATCAGTGCTGCAAATTGCACCAAAACTCGCCAGACGCCATATTGTCCCGATCCAACACCGAAATATCGCGCTTATTACCAACTCAACTTGAATTGAAATTGAAATAAGTTTATTGAGGTAAAATACACACAAAGGGATGAGGTAGCTCAAGCTATTCTCACCCCGTTCAGTACAACGTGTTAATACATACATAGACACACATCACAAACAATAAACATATTACCGAACATTTTGAGAGATAAACATATATATTTCCTCCTTTACACAAGTACATATATGGATGTTGACCAGACCACACACACTAGAAGGTGAAGGGACGACGACGTTTCGACTTGAGAATGGTCCAGGACGGACCGAAACGTCGTCGTCCCTTCACCTTCTAGTGTGTGGTCTGGTCAACATACTTCAGCCACGTTATTGTGACTCATCGCCTGTACATATGTAGATGGGTCGACTGCCACATGTCAACTAGAGTCCTTTACCCTACCTAACGAGAATAGTTGTGTTAGTTTGAGTTATAAATAAATTAAATCAACTTATAGTCTGTATGTGTCAATTTTTCGACAGGTCTTCGGTCATACTATAAAGGTTTTTACCTCAAAAACAAATGATTGAATCAACCTTTAATAATATTTAACTGTGGAAATATTAAATTAGAATTTGTTTTTAATAACAATTATTCAGTATAATCAATATTCGGGATTGATAAGCTAGGCTAAAAATATATTGTTGTGGCTTAGTGAGCGTTCACCGAGATGAACCAGTGATTACGTTGTGTTACTTTGTTTCATTATAAAACTAAATGTGGAGCTCCTGGGCAGATATCCACTAGCTGTCACTTGATACTGCAAACACTGACTTTTTTCCCAACAAAAAAAATGCAACTTTTTTCATGCAACTACACTGCATGAAGGAGTCTACGCTGGCAATGTAAACTATGTTTACATTTCATTTGTTTCCAATAACATTACTACAGTAATGATTGTAGTTTGTTGTTTATACTGAAAGAGTAATTACAAAGTTATTTTAAATTAATCATTTTTCATTCTGAAGTTTCTCAGATATTTATTTAATTTACATATTGTTTTAAGAATTAACTCAGGGAATTAAGTTGGGGAGTAAATCCCACACTGTTTCTCAAGAAAGTCTGAGGTACAAGATGAAGAAGCAGGCTGGGATAACACTGACCTGGGAGTACCTCACGGACAGAAAACATATAGTCACAGTCAGAGAGAAGGTTTCAAGCTGCAGGAATGTAACAAGTCGGGTCCCACAGGGCTCGATCCTGAGACCGCTGCTGTTCCAAGATTATGTGAACGACCTACCCGAAGAAGTGAGCATGGATTATTGTCACTGTTTGGAGATGACACAAAGCTGATAAGGAATGTAAAAACAGAGGAGGATTGCAGAAAGTTACTGGAGGACATTGACAAACTCCAGGAGTGGTCAGAGAAATGGTTCCTGGAATTCAGTCTCAACAAGTGTAAGGTAATGAAGATGGGAAATAGAGAAAGAGGTCACCAGGAGGCATCTACTCCCTTAGGGAAGGCAACTATATGAATCGGAATAACTGAAAGATTTAGGAGTGGATATCATTCCAACACCAACACCAGATGCACACATAAACAGGATAACATCGGCAGCATATGCGACGCAGAATAATGTAAGAACATTATTTAGAAACCTAAATTATGACTCCTTCAAGGCACTCTAGATAACATATGTTAGACCAATGCTGGAATATGCAGCACCGGTAAGGAATCTACACCTTGTAAAGCATGAAACTATAATGTTAAAAATACAAAGGTTTGCAACAAGATTGGTGCCAGAGCTAAGAGGATTAAGCTACGATGACAGGCTAATAGAATTTAATTTCACAACTTTAGAGGATAAAGAAACAGAGGGGATATGATCACAACATACAAGATGCCGAGGGGAATTGAAAAGGTGGACAACGGTTGCCTCTTCAAATTGAGAGAAAGTAGAACAAGTCGACACAGGTGGATGCTGAAAACACACACATGAGCCGAAGAAATGTAAAGAAGTACTCGTATCCTGTACGGATAGTCAACAAGAGGAATACATTGAGAGAAGAAGAAGTGGTAGAAGCCACCTCCAGCCACAACCTGAAGGGCAGATTCGAAAAGGCATTTGAACGTCAGAATAATTTAATTGTAACTCAACAGGTTCAACAAGGCTGGCAGGGGGGAACATAGAGCTAGACCTCACTCCCACATTAACACTGTTAGGTAAGTACCTCCACAACTACCACCACCACCACCACCACCATCACCACCACCACAACCACCTTACTTCAATGTTTAGTACACTTACACCTTCTTGCATTCTAAAGCAATCTTCTCAGTCTCATTTTTTAATACCAGGTGGGCATGTTGATGGTGATTGCCAGGCGCCCTGTGCTTTGGTGTGGCACTCTGGCTCGCTGGTTCCCTTGTCTCTATATTCTGTACGCAATATTGGGTCGTTTCCCATCCAATGTTCTTATCTTTGCTTATGTCGTTTTGTGTGTCACAGCATTTCGTTTGTTTTCGTGTGTGTACTCACCTAATTGTGCTTGCGGGGGTTGAGCTTTGGCTCTTTGGTCCCGCCTCTCAACTGTCAATCAACAGGTGTACAGATTCCTGAGCCTACTGGGCTCTATCATATCTACACTTGAAACTGTGTATGGAGTCAGCCTCCACCACATCACTGCCTAATGCATTCCATTTATTAACTACTCTGACACTGAAAAAATTCTTTCTAACGTCTCTGTGGCTCATCTGGGTACTAAGTTTCCACCTGTGTCCCCTTGTTCGTGTCCCACCCGTGGTGAAGAGTTTGTCTTTGTCCGCCCTGTCAATTCCCCTGAGAATTTTGTAGGTGGTTATCATGTCTCCCCTTACTCTTCTGTTTTCCAGGGATGTGAGGTTCAGCTCCTTTAGCCTTTCCTCGTAGCTCAATCCTCTCAGTTCCGGGACGAGCCTGGTGGCATACCGCTGAATCTTCTCTAACTTTGTCTTGTGTTTAACTAGGTATGGACTCCAGGCTGGAGCTGCATACTCCAGGATTGGTCTTACATAAGTGGTATACAGGGTTCTGAAAGATTCCTTACACAAATTTCTAAAGGCAGTTCTTATGTTGGCCAGTCTAGCATATGCCGCTGATGATATTCTTTTGATATGGGCTTCTGGGGACAGGTTCGGTGTGATATCAACCCCCAGATCTTTCTCTCTATTTGACTCTTGCAGGATTTCCCCTCCCAAATGATACCTTGTGTTCAGCCTCCTGCTCCCTTCTCCTAATTTCATCACCTTACACTTTCCCGAGATGTAAGATGTGTGTGTGTGTGTGTGTGTGTGTGTGTGTGTGTGTGTGTGTGTGTGTGTGTGTGTGCGTGCGTGTGTGTGTCTGTTTCTGTATTCACCTACTTGTGCTTGCGGGGGTTGAGCTCTGCTCTTTTGGCCCGCCTCTCAACTGTCAAACAACTGTTACTAACTACTAACTTTTTTTTTCACGGGCACACGCACACACCCAGGAAGCAGCCCATAGCAGCTGTCTAACTCCCAGGTACCTATTTACTGCTAAGTAACAGGTGCATCAGGGTGAAGGAAACTATGCCCATGTGTTTCCGCCGGCTGCGGGGATCGAACCCCGGTCCCTAGGTCCACGAGTCTAGAGTGCTGTCCACTCACTTACCAGCCCCACCTACTGTGTGTACTCACCTATTTGTGCTTGCGGGGGTTGAGCTCTGGCTCTTTTGTCCCGCCTCTCAACTGTCAATCATTTACTGTGTGCACACACACACTGTGTGTGTGTGTGTGTGTGTGTGTGTGTGTGTGTGTGTGTGTGTGTGTGTGTGTGTGTGTGTGTATATTCACCTATTTGTGCCTGCAGGGTCGAGCGTTGGCTCTTGGATCCCGTCTTTCTACCAGTCAGTTGTGTAATGCAATGACTCCTGTCCTATCTCCCTATCATATCTACTTTTAAAATTAAGAATAGAGTTTGCTTCCACAACCTGCCCCTATGGTTCATTCCCTTTCCTCACTACTCTTACGCTAAATGACATCTTTCTAACATCTCTCTGACTCTTGCATCTGAGTTTCCAGCTTCCACCCATGTCCGCTCGTTCTGGTGGTATTCAGAGTGAATACTTCGTCTATTTAATTAACTGTCAATCCCCCCCCTAAGAATTTTATGTCTTATCATATCCCCCCGCTCTAGATTTTAAGATTTCTAGATTATTCGATAAATTGTAGCTAAATAGTTTCTGTGTGTGGCTCAATTTTGATTCCCTTTTTTAGACTACATTTCAAATTTTCCGTAACATATATGGCTAATCCTATCTATGTTATATACTTTAAATCCGTTTTTTTTATATTCAGCAAATAGTTCTGTGTTCTACTTTCATCCATCCTTTTTTCAAGCGTCGTCAGGTTCAGTTCCTTCAGTCGCTCTTCATACCGTATCCCTCACAATTCTGGGATGAGCCTCGTCGCAAACTTCTGAACCTTTCCGGCACATGTTGTATACACGTGCTGTGTTATACTGCCTTAACTGATGTTCCGTCACCCAAGTGACGAAAAATAATAGTCTAAGCTACACGATTAAACCATTTCTGTTATTAAATGTCATCAAAGAAAATGGGAGACGCGGTTTACAACGGGAAGGGAGGAGGAGTACAAACCACATTGCAATTGCAATAATAGGGAAGCGAGGCGCAGTGGGTGGAGGGCTGTAAACCCAAGCCTGCTAACGACTCTTCCTTTGTTGTTCAGCGATATAATGCATGATCCTTGTCCAACGACCAGTTGAGATAAGCAATATGGACGCAATTTGCGTTAGGTGGAAGCCTCGTTGATAATTCGCTTAAACCCCCCTTACTCCTCTCTATCTCTGAGAGAGAGGCGTCTGCGCATCCCACCTCTCCCATAGAACATCCACACTCACTATCCCACCATCCCATCCCGTCCTCTTCCACGACCGCATCAATGTGACCCCTCACCTGAGAGAGGGGTAATCTGCCCATTGTGGAGAGTATACATCTGGTCTCCTCAGCCGCCATATTAGTCATCTGACTTCCATTCTCTTACATCTACGTCTTGTTAGGACGTATTCCGAACGTAAGTCAGAAACGAGGAAATGTTAGGGGACTGAAACGCCTTGTGTTTAAATGCCGTCATCTGGCTGCCCCAAAAGATGTGCCCAAGGTTGTGGGGGGGGGGGGGGGATTTGTGGTGGTTGGGCACGTACAGAGCATTATTGATGCCCACATTTCTTGGGTGTTAAAAGACTTGGCTAAAGCGACAGGTGGAGCCAAGACAGGTGGAGCCAAGACAGGTGGAGCCAAGACAGGTGAGGCCAAGACAGGTGGAGCCAAGACAGGTGGAGCAAGACAGGTGGAGCCAAGACAGGTGAGGCCAAGACAGGTGAGGCCAAGACAGGTGAGGCCAAGACAGGTGAGCCAAGACAGGTGGAGCCAAGACAGGTGAGGCCAAGACAGGTGGAGCCAAGACAGGTGGAGCCAAGACAGGTGAGGCCAAGACAGGTGGAGCCAAGACAGGTGGAGCCAAGACAGGTGGAGCCAAGACAGGTGAGCCAAGACAGGTGAGGCCAAGACAGGTGAGCCAAGACAGGTGAGGCCAAGACAGGTGAGGCCAAGACAGGTGGAGCCAAGACAGGTGGAGCCAAGACAGGTGGAGCCAAGACAGGTGAGGCCAAGACAGGTGAGGCCAAGACAGGTGGAGCCAAGACAGGTAGGGCCAAGACAGGTGGGGCAAGACAGGTGGAGCCAAGACAGGTGAGGCCAAGACAGGTGGAGCCAAGACAGGTGGAGCCAAGACAGGTGAGGCCAAGACAGGTGGAGCCAAGACAGGTGGAGCCAAGACAGGTGGAGCCAAGACAGGTGAGGCCAAGACAGGTGGGGCCAAGACAGGTGGAGCCAAGACAGGTGAGGCCAAGACAGGTGAGGCCAAGACAGGTGAGCCAAGACAGGTGGAGCCAAGACAGGTAGGGCCAAGACAGTGAGGCCAAGACAGGTGGGGCCAAGACAGGTGGAGCCAAGACAGGTGAGGCCAAGACAGGTGAGGCCAAGACAGGTGAGGCCAGACAGGTGGAGCCAAGACAGGTGGAGCCAAGACAGTGGAGCCAAGACAGGTGAGGCAAGACAGGTGAGGCCAAGACAGGTGAGGCCAAGACAGGTGGAGCCAAGACAGGTGGAGCCAAGACAGGTGGAGCCAAGACAGGTGGAGCCAAGACAGGTGGGGCCAAGACAGCTGGGCCAAGACGGTGGAGCCAAGACAGGTGGGGCCAAGACAGGTGGAGCCAAGACAGGTGGGGCCAAGACAGCTGGGGCCAAGACAGGTGAGGCCAAGACAGGTGAGGCCAAGACAGGTGGAGCCAAGACAGGTAGGGCCAAGACAGGTGGGGCCCAAGACAGGTGGGGCCAAGACAGCTGGGGCCAAGACAGGTGGAGCCAAGACAGGTGAGGCCAAGACAGGTGAGGCCAAGACAGGGGGGCCAAGACAGGTAGGCAAGACAGGTGGGGCCAAGACAGGTGGAGCCAAGACAGCTGGGGCCAAGGAGGTGGAGCCAAGACAGGTGGAGCCAAGACGGGGGGCCAGACAGTGAGGCCAAGACAGGTGGAGCCAAGACAGGTGGAGCCAAGACAGGTGGAGCCAAGACAGGTGGAGCCTGGAGATGAATCGCTCCAC
>WNGS01137352.1:0-11042 GCA_020271785.1 Procambarus virginalis
GCCGCCTCCCACGGTCGTTGGCCTCCACAACACACACACCTCAACAGCCACTTCCATTCCAGACATAAACATCAGCAGGCGCCCCACGGTTATTTGTACTCAGCCCAGAACAAATATATGGACCCTCATTTGACTAGCCGGAGGTATTTTAATAGCGGGAGGGCGGGAAGGCTTCCCAGGAGGGAGGGGGGGGGGTCACCCAGCGGAGAGGATCGGCAGGTCTTCGAACCCTGATAGTAGCGTGTCCTCACTATGGTCGAAAGTTCGTTAATGCGGCCGCCAAATCCGGCCCCAACACGCCGTCTATCAGCCTTTGTCCACTCCATCCAGCGACCGACCCCAGAGGTCGGAATGGGGGCACTTGCATGGGTCCACCTCTCTCCCACACCCCTCTCCCTCCCACCTTCCAAATGTATCCTTACCTCCAGAGGGAGAGAGAGAGAGGGAGGGAATTATCAGGGAAAGTGCTAAGCCATTACAACTATATAGCACTTGAAAGGGGGATCAGGATAAGAATTTGGGATGGGACGGGAGGAGAGGAATAGTGCCCAACCACTTGGACGCTCGGGGGATTGAGAAAGAGAGAGAGTCCACTGGTTGTAATGTATTTAAGTGTTTTGGGATGTATCGTGGAGAGCTACAGACGCCGCTGGGTCTAGTCTTTTCAACACTCCTATAAGCTCCTATAAGGAGAACCACGAGAGAGACCAATAGTCAACTGATCAGCCAGGCTGTGATGCCCCAAGAGACAGGTGTGTGTGTGTGTGTGTGTGTGGTGTGTGTGTACTCACCTATTTGTGCTTACGGGGTTGAGCTTTGGCTCTTTGGTCCCGCTCTCAACTGTCAATCAACCGGTGTACAGATTCCCGAGCTACTGGGCTCTATCATATCTACCCTTGAAACTGTGTATGGAGTCAGCCTCCACTGTGGCTGTGTGTGTGTGTGTGTGTGTGTACTTACCTATCTGTACTTACCTATCTGTGCTTGCAGGATCGAGCATTGACTCTTGGATCCCGCCTTTCCAGCTATCGGTTGTTTACAGCAATGACTCCTGTCCCATTTCCCTATCATACCTAGTCTTAAAAGTATGAATAGTATTTGCTTCCACAACCTGTTCCCCAAGTGCATTCCATTTTTCCACTACTCTCACGCTAAAAGAAAACTTCCTAACATCTCTGTGACTCATCTGAGTTTCCAGTTTCCACCCATGTCCCCTCGTTCTGTTATTATTACGTGTGAACATTTCATCTATTTCCACTTTGTCAATTCCCCTGAGTATTTTATATGTCCCTATCATATCTCCTCTCTCCCTTCTTTTCTCTAGTGTCGTAAGGTTCAGTTCCTTCAGTCGCTCTTCATATCCCTTCCCTCGTAACTCTGGGACAAGCCTCGTCGCAAACCTCTGAACCTTCTCCAGTTTCCTTATGTGTTTCTTCAGGTGGGGGCTCCATGATGGCGCGGCATACTCTAAGACGGGTCTCACGTATGCAGTGTAAAGCGCCCTAAAAGCCTCCTCATTTAGGTTTCTGAATGAAGTTCTAATTTTCGCCAGTGTAGAGTACGCTGCTGTCGTTATCCTATTTATATGTGCCTCAGGAGTTAGATTAGGTGTCACATCCACTCCCAGATCTCTTTCTCGAATCGTTACAGGTAGGCTGTTCCCCTTCATTGTGTACTGTCCCTTTGGTCTCCTATCACCTGATCCCATTTCCATAACTTTACATTTACTGGTGTTAAACTCCAGTAGCCATTTCCCTGACCATCTCTGCAACCTGTTTAAGTCCTCTTGGAGGATCCTACAATCCTCGTCTGTCACAACTCTTCTCATTAATTTTGCGTCATCCGCAAACATTGACATGTATGACTCCACTCCTGTAAACATGTCATTTACGTAAATTAGAAAGAGGATTGGTCCCAGCACCGATCCTTGAGGTACTCCACTTGTTACTGTTCTCCAGTCCGACTTCTCGCCCCTTACCATTACCCTCTGGCTCCTTCCTGTTAGGTAGTTCTTCACCCATTCTAGGGCCTTTCCGCTTACTCCTGCCTGCCTCTCAAGTTTGTATAGCAGTCTCATGTGCGGTACTGTATCAAAGGCCTTTTGGCAGTCAAGAAATATGCAGTCTGCCCAGCCTTCTCTGTCCTGCCTTATCCTTGTTACTTTATCATAGAATTCTAAAAGGTTTGTTAGGCATGATTTCC
Organism: Procambarus virginalis; assembly: GCA_020271785.1. NCBI lineage: Eukaryota > Metazoa > Arthropoda > Malacostraca > Decapoda > Cambaridae > Procambarus > Procambarus virginalis. The sequence goes on from WNGS01137352.1 coordinate 2,203, forward strand.
CTGTCCAGAAACCATGTTGGTGCTTGTTTACAAACCCAATGCTCTCCAGGTGCTCAACAAGTCTTAGCCTAATTATTCTTTCAAGTATTTTGCAGGGGATGCTTGTCAATGATACGGGTCTGTAGTTAAGTGCCTCCTCCCTGTCACCTTTCTTGAAAATCGGTACGACATTTGCCTCCTTCCAGCAACTGGGCAATTCTCCCGACATAAGTGACTCATTAAAGATCATTGCCAGAGGCACACTGAGAGCCTGCGCTGCCTCTTTAAGTATCCACGGTGATACTTTGTCTGGTCCAACAGCTTTGTTTGCATCCAGTGTTGTCAACTGTTTCATTACCTCCTCTGCTGTCACCTCTATGTCTGATAGTCTGTCATTTAGGGTAATCGCTTCTAACAATGGGAGCTGCTCAGGCTCGGTTGTGAACACTCCATGGAAATTTGCATTCAGTACCTCGCAGATTTCCTTGTCGCTTTCTGTATATGCCCCTTCTGTTTTCCTCAGTCTTGTCACTTGGTCATTTACCGACATCTTCCTTCTTATATGGCTATGTAGTAATTTAGGTTGCTTTTTCGCTTTGACTGCAATATCATTCTCATAATTTCTTTCCGACATTCGTCTTATGTTAATGTAATCATTCCTAGCTCTGTTACATCTAATCCTGTTGTCCTCTGTCCTTTGTCTTCTGTACTTCCTCCACTCCCTCCTGCTTCTCACCTTTGCTTCCTGACATTGTCTATTAAACCATGGGTTATTATATTCCCTCCTGCTTTTTTCCTTTATTGTTGGAATAAATCTCTCTTCAGCCTCTTTGCATTTCAATATGACTTGGTTCATCATACCTTGCACTGTTTTTCCTATAAGCTCTTCCTCCCACTGCACTTCTCCCAGGTAGTCCCTTATCCTTCTGTAGTCCCCTTTTCTGTAATCAATTCTCCTTCCCCTTACCTCTTGACCGTTGGTCACAATTTTAAGCTCCATCATGTAGTCAAAGACTAGGACACAATGGTCACTGGCTCCTAGTGGTATTTCATGTTCCAACTGCTCGATGTCTTCTACATTCTGGGTGAAGATGAGATCTAATAGGCTGGGCGTATCCCCTCCTCTTTCCCTAGTATCTTCCTTCACATGCTGTGTTAGGAAATTCCTGTCAATAACGTCTACCAGCTTCGCTCCCCAGGTCTCCTCCCCGCCATGGGGATTCCTCGTTTCCCAATCTATCTCTCCGTGGTTTAGGTCCCCCATGACCAGTAGCTTCGCCTTCATTCTATGCGCTATTGTTGCTGCCCTCTGCAGTTCATCTATACATGCCTTGTTGCTGTCCTCGTACTCCTGCCTGGGCCTTCTACTGTTTGGTGGGGGATTGTAGAGTATCAAGATTACAATCTTCTTCCCATCCACTGTCAGAGTTCCATGTATGGAGCTCGTGCTTTCATTGGTACCCGGATTTTCCAGCTCATCAAACTTCCATTTCCGCTTTATTAGGAGTGCCACTCCTCCTCCCTGTCTCTGTGTCCTTTCTTTTCTTATCACCTGGTACCCCTCCGGAAAGATTGCATCCGAGATCATGTCATTTATTTTAGTTTCCACTATTGCCACTATGTCTGGGTCTGCCTCACTAACTCTTTCTTTTATCTCTTCTGCTTTATTGGCTACCCCATCAGCATTGGTGTACCACACCTTGAGACTCTTCTTGGAAACTCGGGTGTCTGAGTTCCCCCTTTCACTGGGGGTCTGGGGGGGACTGGTGGGTGTCTGGGGGCTGTGGGGGTGAATGGGGGGCGAGTGGGGGCTGTGGGGGTGAATGGGGGGGTGCTAGGGGGGTGCCTGGGAGTGCCTGGTAGGCGAATGGGGTCTGGGCATCTAGGGGGGTAGGAAGGGCATAATGGGTCTGAAAGTTAGGGGTCTGAATAGCATGTGGGGATTGAGAAATAGAGTGAGACTGAGAGTCAGATAGAGGTTGAGAAGTTGGGGGGGAGAGGGATATTGAGGACAGAGGGCTGAGAGGAGAATGGAGCATGGGTGCTGGGAGTGGAAGAGAGGGCGTATTAGTTAGGGGGAATCGGGGGTAGGTGGGGGTTTTGGGGTAGAAGAGGGGAAGAGGGAGATGGGGAAGGTGTTAGGGGGTCACAAGGTGAGGGGGTTAAATGTGGGCTGAAGGTGCATAGGAGGGGTGAGGGTTGGGTGGGGTTTGGGGGTGAGTGTAAGAGGGGTGCAGTGGAAGAGAAGGGGCAGGGGTGTGGGAAGGGGTAGTAGGGGAGGGGGATGGGAAGGTGGGTTTGGGAGGGCATGGCTTGACCCACTGGGGTCGTTGACAGGTGTGATGTTGGAGGGGCAGGGGAATCGTTGGGGAGGTGCAAATGTGGAATGGACAGGGGGGTTTTGGGTGATGAAGCAGGGGGTTTTGGGGGGCTGAGGCAGGGGGGAGGTATAGGAGGGCTGAGTTGGGGATGATGCGACCTGGGGGGTGACCTGGGTTGTGACCTGGGGGTGACCTGTGATGTGACCTGGGAGGTGAAACTACCTGAGAGGCTAGTTCGGTGTCGTGCTTGCCACCTATGCTTGTAGGCTATTTGCTCATCTTTCGTCATAAACCTCTCTATAAAACACATTGTAATGGGTTTCACTTCCTCTGAGTAAATGCTTGTTCCTCATTATGTACTCCACAGCCTCCTCATTGGAGAATTGTACCAGAACAGGCCTATTTTGGTACAATTGTAAGGTCCAACCCGGCGGCTGATATCCACCTCGTATTCTGCCATCCCTGCTCCAATACATCTCAATATCTCATGCAATTCATATTTTCCGTCTCTATCCTGTCTTGTCTTGTTGATGCCCCAGATTCGAATAATCCATGTAGTATAATAGACCGCCTCCTCAGTAATTCTTTGTCATGCTGGTAGCCTGTCCCCTGGGGTTTCTCCATCCCAACCGCAGTCACTAACCCATCCCCCACTAATCCTCTGTCCTTAGCCATGCTGTTAATCCTTCCTAATTCGTTTGTGATCCGAGCACATTCCCTTTCCCAGTCCTCTCTTCCTTCCTAATCTCTTCCTGAATATAGAGCATAAGTTCTTGTTTCTGCCTCTCTACCTCAACCTGTATTTGCTGAAATAACTCGCTTTTAATCCCTTGGATTAGATCCACCATCCAATCGCTCCTTCTCTCTACAAATTTCCCTATTAATTTGTCTATAAATCTGTCCTCCTCCTCATCCCTGCTGGTGATTGACCTTGAACCCCTTCCTGATCGTGTCATTGCAGTAACAACCCAGCCAAAAAAGGCGCTCCTCAATACCTTGCTCAATCTGCAGCACAAACAGGCGAGAAAGTACACCACGCGGCTGGTCCAGATGTGAGGTCTCTGCGTCCCGCGTCCCAGCTGGTGAGGTCACTAGTGGTGAGGTCACTCCAGCTCCACAATGTCGGCTCCACAATTTCACAATACCACAAATGTACTCAACACTTATTTTCAGTGGTGCTGTTTCTACTGTTTTTCTTCACTTCCTTGTGGTTTTGAGTGAGCTTACTAATTATTCAATCACTCATATACACTCATATACACTCATATACGCATATACACTGATTTCCCCCCCAATTCACTAGCTACGCAAGAGCTTCCCAGCTTGTGTGTGTGTGTGTGTGTGTGTGTGTGTGTGTGTGTGTGTGTGTGTGTGTGTGTACTCACCTATTTGTGCTTGCGGGGGTTGAGCTTTGGCTCTTTGGTCCCGCCTCTCAACTGTACATGTGTGTGTGTGTGTGTACTCACCTATTTGTGCTTGCGGGGGCTGAGCTTTGGCTCTTTGGTCCCACCTCTCAACTGTCAATCAACTGGTGTACAGGTTCCTGAGCCTACTGGGCTCTATCATATCTACAATTGAAACTGTCTATGGAGTCAGCCTCCACCACATCACTGCTTAATGCATTCCATCCGTTAACTACTCTGACACTGAAAAAGTTCTTTCTAACGTCCCTGTGGCTCATGTGGGTACTCAGTTTCCCCCTGTGTCCCCTTGTCCGCGTACCACCAGTGTTGAATAGTTTATCCTTGTTTACCCGGTCGATTCCCCTGAGGATTTTGTAGGTTGTGATCATGTCTCCCCTTACTCTTCTGTTCTCTAGGGTCGTAAGGTGCATTTCCCGCAGCATTTCCTCGTAACTCATGCCTCTTAGTTCTGGGACTAGTCTAGTGGCATAGCTTTGGACTTTTTCCAGCTTCGTACTTTAATAATACTTTTTAATACTTAAGTAATAATACTTAATAATACTTTAATAATACTTTAATACAACCAACGTTTTCCAGCTTCGCACACACACACACACACACACACACACTGTGTGTGTGTGTGTGTGTAATTACCTAAGTGTAGTTACAGGATGAGAGCTACGCTTGTGGTGTCCCGTCTTCCCAGCACACTTTGTCATATAATGCTTTGAAATTACTGACGGGTTTGGCCTCCACCACCTTCTCATTTAACTTTTTCCAACCGTCTACCACTCTGTTTACAAAAGTGAATTTTCTTATATTCTCCAGCAGCTTTGTTTCGTTAGTTTAAATCGTTTAAATAGTTAACCTCTTGTTCTTGAAGTTCCGGGTCGCAGGAATTCTTCCCTATCAATTTTATTGAATCCTGTTACTATTTTGAACGTAGTGATCATATCGCCTCTTTTTCTTTTGTCTTCTAGTTTTGGCATATTTAATTCCTCTAACCTCTCCTCGTAGCTCTTGCCTTCAGTTCTGGGAGCCACTTAGTAGCATGTCTTTGCACCGTTTCCAGTTTGTTGATGTGCTTCTTAAGATATGGGCACCACACAATCGCTGCATATTCCAGCTTTGGTCTAATAAAAGTCATGAACAATATCCTTAGTATTTCGCCATCCATGTATTTAAAAGCAATTCTGAGGCTAGAAAGTGTAACATAGGCTCCTAGCACAATGTTCTTTATGTGGTCCTCAGGTGACAGTTTTCTATCTAGAACCACCCCTAGATCCCTTTCTTTGTCAAAATTCTTTAAAGATTTCTCACATAATTTATAGGTTGTGTGGGGTCTATGTTCTCCAATTCCACATTCCATAACATGGCATTCACAATAAATTCCATTTGCCAAGTATGCTCCATATACTTATTTTGTCCAGGTCTTCTTGAAGGGCATGACAATCATCTAGGTTCTTATCCTTCCTATTATCTTAGCATCATCAGCAAACGTGTTCATGTAATTTTGTATTCCCACTGGTAGATTGTTTATGTAGACAATGAACATTACCGGTGCAAGAACTGAACCTTGTGGTACTCCACTCGTGACATTCCTCCAATCCGATACCTTGCCTCTGATTACGGCCCTCATTTTATGTCAGCAAATTTTTCATCCATGTTAGTAGCTTACCTGTCACTCCTCCATTATGTTCCAGTTTCCAGAACAACCTCTTATGGGGAACTCTGTCGAAAGCCTTTTTAGGTCCAGATAGATGCAGTCAACCCAACCATCTCTTTCCTGTAAAATCTCTGTAGCTCGATCATAGAAACTGAGTAAGTTCGTTACACAGGATCTTCCAGATCGAAAACCATACTGTCTGTCTGATATTATATCGTTTTCCTCCAGGTGTTATACTCACTTAGTTTTATTATTTTTTCCAATATTTTGACTATTATACTTGTCAATGATACAGGTCTATAATAAGGGGTCTTCCCTGCTTCCACTTTTGTAGATTGGAATTATGTTGGCCTTTTCCACACATCAGCTACAACTCCTGTACACAGGGATGCCTGAAAAATCAGTTGAAGTGGAATGCTGAGCTCAGGTGCACATTCTCACTGAACCCATGGTGAAACTCCATCTGGACCAACTGCTTTGTTCTTACTTAGCTCCTTGAGCATTTTTTTCCACTTCGTCTCTAGACACCTCTATGTGCTCTATGTTGTTCTCTGGAATTCTTATTGTGTCTGGTTCCCTGAAGATTTCATTTGTACAAACACACTTTGGAACTTTTCGTTTAGTGTTTCAGAAATTAATGAACTCTTTGTTGAAGGATGTGCCAGAATGTAGGGCATATCTGGATGACATTGTGATTTTCAGTAAGAATTGGGTAGATCATAGGTCTAGTTTAAAGAAATTGTTTCATATATTGCAACATGCTAATTTGACTGTCAATATGAAGAATGTAGTTGGGCTAAAGGAACCATACTGTATTTAGGACATGAGGTCGGACAAGGAAGGATAGTCCCATTGCACGCTAAGATTCAGGCAATTGTGGAGTACCCAGTCTTAACTAATAAGAAGTCTGTGCAAAGAATTATTGGAATGTGTGCGTATTATAGGAGGTATTGTAAAAACTTTTCTATTGTTGCTGCACCCATAACGAATCTTTTAAGGAAACAGGTAAAATTTAAGTGGACGCAGGAGTGTCAGAACTCTTTTCAGAAGTTGAAAGGAATTCTCTCTACTTCACCTGTGTTAGCTAGTCCACAGTATAATAAACCTTTTATTCTTCACATAGACGCTTCAGATGTAGGAGCAGGTGCTGTTTTGTTCCAAGTAGGACCAGATGAGTTAGAACATCCTGTTTATTATTTTCACGTAAGTTTGACAGAACACAAATTAATTACTCTGTAGTTGAGAAAGAAGCACTTTGTTTAATACTAGCAGTGAAGAAATTTGAGACATATTTGTCAGGAAATGAAGTAGTAATATATACAGATCATAATCCATTGACATTCATCAACTCCATGAAGTGTAAAAACCAGAGAATACTAAGATGGTCTTTGATTCTGCAAGAATTCAATATTGTAATTCGTCATATTTCTGGGAGGCAAAATGTTATTGCTGATGCCTTATCCAGAGGTTTTCCTGTTGCAGTGCCATAATCTGTAGTGTTCTTTATTCATAAGATGTATGTAATTTTGTATTTTTTTACTGTGTGAAATTTCATTGCTTTGTACTTGATTTAGTTTAAGTATTTTCATGTGGTGAAAATTTTCATGTGTTAATTCATGCCGTCAAAAAATGAAATCAACCTTCAGTTAAATTCATTTTTTCTTAGGGGACGGGAGGGATGTTACGAATCTTGTTAAGATCCTCTCATTACTCTTAATTATGTATTACTGTATTGTCTTATTCTCTAATTATTATAGCATCCAGTTGTATGATATGAGATTTTGTATGTTATATGATATATATTATAGCATGTATTAGTGTGCTTGAGTTGCATATTATGGTATTAGGCTTTCGTGTTACAATTCTCATGTGTTTCTCTGTGGGGGTTGATCAGGTTGGATATGTGACTAGTGTGGGAAAGTGTTGTCAAGTGAGTGTTTATGATTTAACCTTGATTTATTACTCCTATTTATTTGTCAGTAAATGCTATTGTATAAATTAATGTAATTGTGTACTCTTTTGATTAATAATGTCTTGATATTTAGTACTACCATTTATTATTAGTAATTCCACAATGTTATGTGGATAGTTAGTTGATATTTTGGTGGACGCCCTCCAGGCGAAGCCAGCACTCCGCCAGTAGCGTGGTGGCTGTGGTCGAGTGAAGACATGTATTAAGTTATGTCCTTGATTTGTATATTTAGTCATTCAAAGTTTTATTTCCTGGTCGGATGATATTGTATTCTCTCATTTAAGTTTTTTTTAAAGTGCTGTTGATATTGCTCATTGCTCGATAATGATTTTATTTTAATTTGCATGCTGATAAATATTTCTAGCTTTATTACGTACCATTTAATTGTTATGTTTGTCCCCTTAGCATAAATATATTGTTCCCCATTTTATGCAGTGCTTTATCTTATCCCCCTAGACTTATTTTATAAAGGCCGATTTTAAATCTTTTATGTACACTGCTGGGAGAAGAACCTTATTTAGTCTCAAGGTTGGTAACATTGACATAATAGCACTAGAGATCTGCCATGAGGATGATAAACTAATGATCATAAATGCATATAGTCCACCACCAAGCAGCACATGTCAAAGGAGGAGCTAGACTAGTAAACGAGAAGGTCTTATAACAATAATGAGAGAGATCATAGGAGAGGCGATAACGATAGATCACGACTGTTGATAGTCGGCGACTTCAACTTGAAATCCCATAGCTGGAGCATGATGAAGCTAAAACAGAAGAATTTTGGACCTGTAAATTTGTAGACCTCATCCTGGAAACATTCTTGTTCAACATGTTAAACAAGCTTACGAGGATGAGGGAAGGTCGTTCCTCCATGCTAGATTTGATATTTTCCAGGAAGGAGGAAAAATATTTGACATTCAGTACCTTACCTTCCTCCCTTGAGGTAAAGTGACCATGGTCTTTTTGGAATATAGTATGCAAGTGCGATTATAATCTGGAAAAAAATAAGGAGGTTGAAGCAGATGAAAAACTGACTTCAGGAGAGGACATTATGGCGACCTTAGAATTAATTTTTAGTGAGTATAATTGGACAGACTTAGTGCTAGGCAAGGAAGTGAATGAAGATGTATGTCAAGTTTTGTGAAAATATGATAAAGCACAAAAATGTTATACCAAAACAGAGATGCAGAACTAGGAACAGGATTGGTTCAATCAAGAATGTGCGAGAGGCCAGAGACCAAAGACACAAAGAAGGAAATCATACAGGCAGAGGTCCAAACCCCCAAACATACCACGATACAAAGAGTGCTGAGAAACAACTACACGGACAGTGAGGAGGAGGCAGAAAGAAATTTTGAAAAAGGGATTGCACGACAAATGTAAAACAGAACCAGGTTATTCTATAAATTCATAAACAACAAATTGCAGGTAAAGGATAATATTCAGTAGGTATGAAAATCGGGAAAAATTTCACCGGAAAATGAAAGGAAATGTGTGAA
>WNGS01137353.1:0-13912 GCA_020271785.1 Procambarus virginalis
ATCCTGGTGAAACCAAGAAGTAACACTTCCTCACTAGGGAGTTGACATTGTGCTCTGTAACACAACAGATGACGCTGATCTTGAGCCGCCACCTCACCAGAGGTCATTGACAACGACCTCTCATGCTAGCCAGAGCAGGAAACCAGAGCCGTTTGCCACTATCACGCCACCACCAATAGATGGCATTGTCTATGTAGCGTCTAATTCTAGGGGAGTTTGAGTACAGACCCCATAGATGGCACTGGAATTACCCGGCCATACTCAGACGGTGCTGACGAGTCCGAAACCAAATAGAATTATATGGCCAAGCAACACAAATTAGGCAAGAAAGAGAAGGGTGGGAAGACTGCATTTTCTTGGACTGACAGAAAGCCTTTGACACAGTACCTCACAAAAGGCCGTTACAAATGTTGGAGCAACAGGCAGGAGTAAAAGGTAAGGTGCGCCAGTGGATAAGGGAGCACATAAGCAACAGGAAACAGCGAATAACTGTGTGGGGGTGGGGGGGGAGACATCAGAGTGGCGAGATGTCACCCGCGGGGTTCCACAAGGCTATGTACTTGAACCCATCCGGTTTCTAATATATGTAAACGACCTTCCAGAGGGAATAGACTCATTCCTCTCAATGTTAGTTGATGATGCAAAAATTATGAGAAGAATCAAGACAGATGAAGATAGACAGAGACTACAGGACGACCTGGACGAACTGGCCGAATGGTCTATAAAATGGGTACTGAAGTTCAACACAGGAAACTGTAAAGTAACGAAATTAGGCGAAGAGGTCGGAAGGCTGAACACAATGTACCATCTGGGAGGTGAAATCCTGCAAGAGTAAAGTAAGAGAAAGATATAGGGGTTGATATCACACTGAACCTGTCCCCCAAAGGCCCAAATCAAAAGGATATCATCATTGGCATATGCTAGACTGGCCAACATAAGAACCTCCATTAGAAACTTATGCAAGGAATCGTTCAGGACCTTGTATACCACTTATGTAAGACCAATCATGGAGTTTGCAGCTCCAGCCTGGAGTCCATACCTGGTTAAACACAAGACAAAGTTAGATAAGATACAGAGGAATGCCATCAGACTGGTCCCAGAACTGAGAGGTATGAGCTACGAGGAAAGGCTAATGGAAGCTGAACCTCACGTCCCTGGAAAACAGAAGAGTAATGGGAGACATGACAACCTCCTACAAAATTGTCAGGGGAATTACAAATTCACACCCGTGCTCTTTAGCACGGGTGTAACATGAACAAGGGGACACAGGTGAGTAACCTGAGTACCCAAATGAGAAAAAGAGATATTAGAAAGAATTTTTCAGTGTCAGAGTGTTACAAATGGAATGCATTAAAGTATTGGTGGAGACTCACATGTGGTGGAGAGTGATGATCCATAAACAGTTTCAATGTAAATAGATAGAGCCCAGTAAGCGTCAGAACTTGTTACCCTGTTGATTGACAGTTGAGAGGCGAGGACCAAACGAGCCACAGCTCAACCCCTCGCAAGCACAACTAGGTAAGTACAACACACTCGTGTGAGGAGATGTAGAATCTCCTCAGCTAGTTTTCCTAGTTTCTAGAATAGGCTAGTCGCTCTAGGGACTCTAGAAACTGAAGCTTTCAAATTTACATATACTTGTTGGGTGTCATATGAAAGCTTATGTTAAATGCTGTCAGTTAAAACTAATTAGAGGTCTGTGATTGCTCTGTAGAGAGAATTACAGCAAAATTTTCCTGTTCTGTAAAACAGAGAGATTTGAGAGATAGTATAACACAAAAACCGTTACGGGTGGGGGGGAACAGTGGGGGAACGTTGCCTTCCCCCCCCCCCCAAGGGAGACGTTGAGACGTTGTGTTAGGCCTCACCCTCCTTGTGACGTCACGCCACGCCACAGGCGAGGGGCACTTGTGATTGGTCTAGGCACCCCTGCTCCTATGCCGAGTTTTGGCGCGAAGAGCTGTTATTGGAAGCGGCATGAGGAACAGTGCCGGCTTCCTGCTGATTGGTCAAGACAAGGTAGGGGAGAAATATGGGGATGTGAGTCTCTCTAGCCCGCCAAGAGGGTAGTTTGAATTGGGCAGCCAGGGTATAAGCAGTGTCTAGGTGGGGGTGGCGGGCCTGCCACCCCCCCCCACCACCGTTATCGCTCCTGTCGTGCAGTTTATTCATATTGCATGGCACTCCAGCCACCCTGGGTGTGTCGAAGCCCAAATTTGCGAGAAACTGGGACTTGGACTTTGAATTCCGCCCGACGTCGTCCATGGGGAGGTGACGCCGGCCAGTGTCACTCCTGTCACCCCAGTGTAAGAGCGAGTCATGCTCTAGTGTGTTGGGGGGTAGTGGTGATTCCCCATCCACATGTGTGTATGCCACGAGGCCACCCAGGCCGCCCTCTGGCCGCCCGCGGCCACCCGCCGCCCGCCCCGCCACCCCCCCACCTTACCCCGCGCGCGAGCAGCCCGGGTGGGGTGGGGTGCTGTGACGTCACGCGCCACCCGTGGCCACCCTCCTGAAGGCCATGCGTGGCCACATGTTAGGCCACCACCTTTGGCCACCCCCTTGGCCATCTTCCCAGGACAGCCTAGGGCCACATCTTGTCGACGCACGAGGAGCAAGCTAAGTGTTGACAGCCAGGTGGTAAGGACCTGGGAAATGAGGAAATGTGTGGAAGGAAACGTGAGTACTTTATCAGTGTCTCAGATTAGTGGAAATCATAGTAGAAAAGTTGTGTGGCCCCTAGCCCGCCAGGCTAGGGAAGCAGCTGAGACACCCGTCTGTGGCACGCCCAGGTGACTGTGGGGCAGTACCTGGAGAGGGAAATTGTCACTGTAAATCATGTAGTGATATAATTGTACATCTGTAGAGATGTGTGTGTGACTGACTAGAGTTTGGGACCAGTCAGTGTAGAAAATCATCATATAAATGATCCAGTCTGTCGATTCTGTATAATCGTCCAGCCTTGGTTAGTGCCATGGTACCTCATTATGTAATTAGGCCAGGTTAGAGTTAATTAAGCAGGCCCGTGGGGCAGGGTTATTAGTGGATATCCTGAGGTCTGTATATTCCTGGTGATTAATTTGCATTGTTTATGGAGGCCATTTCCATATGTTTCATTTGCATGTTGCATGTATTATGTTGTGTGGTGAGTCAGTAGATGTGATCGCTGACTGATTGCCTAATGATGTCATTAGCATGGGGGGCATGCTGACGGTATCATTATGTGCAGGTTTGTGCAGTGGTATCAGGTATACGTTATTACTGTCCTAGGAACTGTGTTGAGGATTTAAAGGGACCCTTTGAGTATTCAGGGAAATTCTCAGTCACTTAATGGGAGCGAGCAATTTGTTAATTTGCCTAATTATGGGAGAATTAGTGCCAGCTGTCCGCGTAGAGCGACGGTGCCTTATATTAACGTAAATTGTCTTGCTGAAGCCACCGGGATCGGGCGATCTTTTGCAACGTTTGCAAGATTAGTGGGGCAGTAATATGGGGATACCTTGAGTGTTGCAAAACCGTGTCATTACTGTGTGGGCATAGTAATTAACGAGTTGCAGTAGTCGCAACCGTATGTGGGCAGTGCTATTTTATGTTGTTTTGCATGCCATTATATGTGTGACCTATGTAACCTTAGGGTTACTTTGTTTCTTTAAGTTGTGTTGAGAACTTGAGGATTCAGTGAGTTAATTAGGGGTAATTAACTGGATAAGGGGGTGCACATTTGAAGTTGTTGAATGAGTGAGGGCTGTTATGGGAGAACAGTGTTGAACTTGAGCTTGTGGGAATACGTTTCCGGTGCAATTAATTGTCCGTGTGACAATTAATTGACCACTCTAGCTAATTATGTAATTAGCATTCTCATCATGAATTCACGTAGTGGGAGAGGATCTGTCAGAGTCTGTCAGTGATAGTGTTAACGTCAGTTGCTCGAGACTAACTGCCTTTCGGGGTTGGGGCAATTAGTGGCTCATGATAATTAGTGGAGTAATTAACGTCTGGAGTCTTGAGGACTCAGATGACTCGGTAAAGCGAGGTCATGGGGTTAGCATAATACGTTATTTAATCATATTCTGTCTGGTGACAGTGGATTAAGTTGCACTCATTGTTAATTAGTAATTAACTCCTCTTCCGTGAATTCACAGTGTTTGATGAGACCTGCTTAGGCAGTGCGGAGTGAGACGTATTTATGTATGATTAATTATCGGTCCTGGTGACAGTTAATTAATTGCTCGAGGTTAATTAGGGTAATTAGCACTCATTAGTAATAAAAGTAATTAATGATACACAGACTGTTGAGAAGCCACCCACTTGGGGTAGGCTTAGTTAACGTAACTCAATTGGGATGTAATTAGTGGTCCGTTTGACCTTAATTAAGAATTACTCACTGAATACTTGCAAGGAGTCAAGTGTGATGTAATTTAAGAGTTTGAGTTATTGTGACAAGGGACTTGTGTTAACGTAGAGTACTATCATGTTGTTGTCTAGCGTGAGACACTTGTTGTGATTAAAGTAGTACTTGTTGCTGACTGCTGTGATCAGTCAATTTCCATCATTATTCACATAATCAATGTTGTAATTGATTAAGGCAATTTCTTTTGGTTATCGTCTAGTGACGAGGGTAAAGTAACTTAGGGATGAGTGGAGCTGTGTCCCAGAATCCCACCTTGCCTGACTTTGTTCACTTTAGTTGTGATAGGGGGAGTCACTGTTAGACTACCCACCTGATTACGGGGGTCGCTCCTGTTGGGCGGGAGGACCTTAAGTTCGTGATTAGAGTAGCTGCCACCTTAAGTCGTGTCACTATTGATTGCTTGCTTGTGTCATCAGTGGATAACTTTTGTTCAGTTCATGTTGTCAGCCCGAAGTGTCAGCAGGATGGAGCCTGCTGTCATTTCTCGAGGGGCTGTTGAATAGCTGTGTTGCAAATGCCACTGGATTGACATTAACGTAATTAAATCACTCGCTGTGGTGTAACTTAGTCTGTGATATTTTTCTTTGAATTTGCAATATTGCGTCATCAGTGGGCACACCTGTGTTCAGGTTAGTTCAGTATGCAGCCACACAGCAAGGGTTGCTATTTAGCTGTTGGTTATGGTGCCACTGGATGGACATTAACGTAAAGATTAATTTGAGGAAGGGTGCTGGAGTTGCCAGTGAACCCATTAGTTATTGATGTCATTGAAAGGCTACTGATTTGATTGCATTGCAACCGCTATTGCAGGTGTAGACTGCACTGAGGCGTAGAACAGTTAGGAGGTTACTGGAGACGTGTTTCAGAACTCACTGTGTCATTTGTTGTAATTGTGATTATAGATCTGTTAGTTCTTGCTTGCTTGTTGATTCCTCTGTGGGCACGCTTATGTTCGAGTTAGTTCATTATGCAGTCCGAGGGGCTGGTGTCTAGCTGTCATTGATAGTGTCACAGGAAGGACTTCGAGTAACGTCATTGACATTCTTTTGTTTTGATGTAGTAGTCTAGTCTCTTGTTATAAATAAATTGTTATTTTGTTAAACGGTCTTTAATGTCAACCTTCAACTATTCTGTGCCACTCCCATGTTCTGATATATTTGATATAGTTGTTTTGATCTTTGATATGACGGCTGTGCTCTTGGGAATTCGAATTCCAATTCATAGCGCCACAACAAATATAAAATTTGATTGTGAGAACCCGTCGGTTACCCTTTATTGGTTTTAACGTCATGTTTAACTAGGAGGAACCAGCGGCCTATTGTGGACAGGTTTTCACCCCTGCTGGTGGAAGCCTGGCGGTTTGCTCCCGCTTCTCCTTTTCTACTGGACTCCTGCTTAACTGCCAAGAGCAGCCTTTAAACTTGTAGTCCACCTCCTAAGGGAGGTAGGCGTAGAGAAAAATCTCACAAGGATCATCCATATAACTGATGACGTGTTTGTGTCCACAGAAGTGACGTGAAGCAGCAATCGTACTGAGGATGGCAGTTTACCTTGGGCAGCCTACGTTCTCCCGACTTAGTCCTGCAAGACGACTAAGTAAGCCGCCGCAGATCTGAAGCAGAGTGTGTTGACCGCTGTTGAAGTAGTATTGGAAGAGATCGGCGCATCCCGGGACTGGCTTAGGGGAGTAACGGGCGACAGTGAGGTGCCTGTTGGGAAGTGCTGCTTGCCGGTCGCTAGAGGCTTCTTCCAGGGGTTTGCTACCCCTGTATCAATTGTGTTGTGGCCCCAATCAGCGTGTGGCTGAGGTTCTCTGCCAGCAAGTGGCTGGAGAGTGGTCATGGGGTATTGGAACCTAGTGATACTGTCAGTGCGCTGGCCCACGGGAAAGGTGAACTCGCCAGTGTTTCCCAGTGAGGTTGGAAAAGGTAATGAGTGCAGTGGAACACTGGGATTGGCGATTTCTGCATTGTGTGTGTTTTGAGTGTCCTGTGTGAAAGCGATACTTGTACATAAGTAGAGTAATATTCCATTTTTATATATCTATTTATGGTGATGGTAAATATATTGATGAAGGGAATATTGTTTTGTTCATCTCTCCCTTATTAATCCATTGCATTATCTAGCCAATTCCTTGAAAGCAACTACCGACTTGGGGGTCGGATACAACGAATAAGGTTCATCCATCAAGAACCCGGTTACTGGTCCATAGTGACTTTAACACTATTAAACTTGTGAGGTATGATTTACCATATCTGAACCCATGCTGGTGGTGTGCTACAAAGCTATTTCCCTGCAGATGCTCTACAAGCCTTTTTCTCAGGATATTTATCACCTTGCATGATATACAAGTTAGGGAAATTGGCCAGTAGTTCAGCGCCTTTTGCCTGTTACCCTTTTTGTATATTGAGACTACATTAGCTGTCTTCCAGCTTTCCGGTAGGTCTCCTGTTTTGCGTGACCTGTTATACATCATAGAGAGTGGCACACTTAGTGCCTCTGCACCTTCTTTTCGTATCCACGGTGAGATTCTGTCGGGCCCAACAGCCTTTGTCACATTCAGCTCCAACAGATTCCTTTTGACCTCATCACTAGTGAGGTCAAATTTCTCCAAGGTTGCTTGGTTTGCCTCCTCATTTAGTGCAGGGACTTCTCCTTGTTCTATTGTAAAGACCTCCTGGAATCTGAGTTTTTTTCACACTCCTTCTTGTCATTCTCTGTATATCTGTTCTCCCATTTTCTCAGTTTCATCACTTGTTCCTTCACTGCTGTTTTCCTCCTGATGTGGTTGTGGAGCAGTTTTGGTTGGGTCTTGGCTTTACATGCGATGTCATTTCATACTGTCTCTCTGCTTCTGTGTGTGTGTTTGTGTACTGACCTAATTGTGCTTGCAGGGGTTGAGCTCTGGCTGTTTGGTCCCGCCTCTCAACCGTCAATCAACAGGTGTAAGGTTCCTGAGCTTATTGGGCTCTATCATATTTACACTTGAAACTGTGTATGGAGTCATCACCACTCCACCACCATGTGGTGGAGTCCTCCACCACATCACTTCCTAATGCATTCCATTTGTCAACCACTCTGACACTGAAAAAGTTCTTTCTAATATCTCTGTGGTTCATTTGGGCACTCAATTTCCACCTGTGTCCCCTAGTGGGACACAGGTGTACACGTGTGTGTGTGTGTGTGTGTGTGTGTGTAATTACCTAAGTGTAGTTACAGGATGAGAGCTACGCTCGTGGTGTCCCGTCTTCCCAGCACTCTTTGTCATGAAACGCTATGAAACTACTGATGGTTTTGGCCTCCACCACCTCACCTAATTTGTTCCAATCGTCTACCACTTTGTTTGCAAAAGTGAATTTTTCTTATATTTCTTCGGCATCTTTGTTTAGATAGTTTAAATCTATGACCTCTTGTTCTTGAAGTTCCAGGTCTCAGGAAATCTTCCCTATCAATTTTATCAATTTGTTACTATTTTGTATGTAGTGATCATATCTCCTCTTTTTCGTCTATCTTCTGGTATTGGCATATATAATGCCTCTAACCTCTCCTCGTAGCTTTTACCCTTCAGTTCTAGGAGCCACTTATTAGCATGTCTTTGCACCTTTTCTAGTTTGTTGATGTGCTTCTTAAGATATGGGCACAATACAACCGCTGCATATTCTAGCTTTGGCCTAACAAAAGTCCTAAACTATTTCTTTAGTATTTTGCCATCCATGTATTTAAAAGCAATTCTGAAGTTAGAAATCGTGGCATAGGCTCCTCGCACAATGTTCTTTATGTGATCCTCAGGTGATAGTCTTCTATCTAGAACCACCCCTAGATTTCTTTCTTTATTAGAAGTCTTTAAAATTTTTCCACATAATTTATAGGTTGTGTGGGGTCTATGTTCTCCTAATCCACATTCCATCACATGTCATTTATTTACATTAAATTCCATTTGCCAAGTAGTGTTGCGTATACTTAATATTAGACAATGAACATTACCGGTGCAAGAACTGAACCCTGTGGTACTCCGTTTGTGACATTTCTCCAGTCCGATTCACTTCCTCTTATTACTGCCCACATTTTTTTAGTAGTCAGAAATTTTTTCATCCATGTTAGCAGCTTACCTGTCACCCCCCCCCCCCCAATGTGTTCCAGTTTCCAGAACAACCTCTTATGTGGAACTCTGTCGAAGGCCTTATTTTAGGTCCAGATATATGCAGTCAACCCAACCATCCCTTTCCTGTAAAATCTTCTGTGGCTCGATCAAAGAAACTGAGTAAATTCGATACACCGGATCTTCCCTTTCGAAAACCAAACTGTCTGTCTGATGATATAAAGTTTTTTCTCCGGGTGTTTTGCCCATTTAGTTTTATTTTTTTTCCAATAGTTTGACTATTACACTTGTCATTGATACAGATGTACTCACCTAATTGTACTAACCTAATTTTGCTTGCGGGGGTTGAGCTCTGGTTCTTTGGTCCCGCCTCTCAACCGTCAATCAACTGGTGTACGGATTCCTGAGCCTACTGGGCTCTATGATATCTACATTTAAAACTGTGTATGGCGTCAGCCTCCACCACATCACGGCCTAATGCATTCCATCTTTTAACTACTGACACTGAAAAAGTTCTTTGTAACGTCCCTGTGACTCATTTGGGTACTCGGTTTCCACCTATGTCCCCTTGTTCGCGTACCACCAGTGTTTAATAGTTTATCCTTGTCTACCCTGTCAATACCCCTGAGGATTTTGTAGGTTGTGATCATGTCTCCCCTTACTCCTCTTCCTTCCAGTGTCGTAAGGTGTATCTCTCGCAGCCTTTCCTCGTAACTCATGCCTCTTAGCAATGGGACTAGTCTAGTGGCATACCTCTGAACTTTTTCCAGCTACGTCATGTGCTTGACAAGGTACGGGCTCCATGCTGGGGCCGCATACTCTAGGATTGGTCTTACATATGTGGTATACAAGATTCTGAATAATTCTTTACACAGGTTCCTGAATGTTGTTTTGATGTTAGCCAGCCTCGCATATGCTGCAGACGTAATTCTTTTTATGTAGGCTTCAGGAGACAGGTTTGGTGTGATATCAACCCCTAGATCTTTCTTTCTGTAGTTTCATGACGTACCTCATCTCCCATTCTGTATCCTGTGTCTGGCCTTCTGTTTCCGTCTCCTAGTTTCATTACTTTGCATTTACTTGGGTTGAACTTGAGCAGCCATTTGTTGGACCATTCATTCAATCTGTCCAGGTCATCGTGTAGCCTCCTACTATCCTCCTCTGTTTCGATCCTTCTCATAATTTTTGCGTCATCAGCAAACATTGAGAGAAACGAGTCTATACCCTCCGGGAGATCATTTATATATATCAGAAACAGTATAGGTCCAAGGACTGACCCCTGCGGGACTCCACTTGTGAGGTCTCGCCAATCTGAGACCTCACCTTTCACAGTGACTCGTTGTCATCTGTTTCTTAGGCACTCCCTTACTCAATGGAGTATTTTCCCTTTCTCTCCAGCCTGCATCTCCAGCTTTATCACTAGCCTCTTGTGTGGTACCGTATCATAGGCTTTCTGACAATCCAAAAATATGCAGTCTGCCCATCCCTCTTTCTTGCCTGATTTTTGTTGCCTGGTCGTAGAATTCAATTAACCCTGTGAGACAGGGCTTACCATCTCTGAACCCATGTTGATGCTGTGTTACAAAGTTCCTTTGCTCCAGATGTTCCACTAGCTTTCTTCACACAATCTTCTCCATCAGCTTGCATGGTATGCAGGTTAGGGACACTGGCCTGTAGTTCAGTACCTCCTGTCTATCCCCTTTCTTATATATCGGGACTACATTAGCTGCTTTCCAAATTTCTGGCAGTTCCCCTGTTGCCAGTGATTTGTTATACACTATGGAGAGTGGTAAACACAGTGCTTCTGCTCCTTCCTTTAGTATCCAAGGGGAGGTTCCATCTGGGCCTATAATCTTTGTCACATCCAACTCTAGTAACAACTTCCTTACTTCCTCATTGGTAATCTCAAACTCTTCCAGTGGTTCCTGGTTAACTATTCCCTCTCTTATCTCTGGAATTTCTCCTTGCTCTAAGATGAAGACCTCCTGGAATTTCTTATTCAGTTCCTCACACACCTCCTTATCGTTTGTAGTGAATCTTTGTGCCCCTATCCTTAATTTCACTACCTGTTCCTTTACTGTTGTTTATTTCCTGATGTAGCTGTGCAGCAATTTAGGGTGAGACTTTGCCTTGCTCGCGATGTCATTTTCATATTGTCTTTCTGCCTCTCTTCTCATCCTGACATATTCATTCCTGACCCCCTGGTATCTTTCTCTGCTCTCAAGTGTCCTGTTATTCCTATAGTTTCTCCATGCCCTTTTACTTTGCTGCTTAGCTAGCCTACATCTCTGATTAAACCATGGGTTTCTCATCTTCATTTCGTTGTCTTCCTTTTGGACTGGGACAAACTTGTTTGCTGCCTCCTTGCATTTCTGCGTGACGTAGTCCATCATGTCTTGGGCCGTCTTTCCCCTGAGCTCTGTATCCCATGTTATATCTGTAGGAGTCTTCTTATCTCCTCATAGTTACCCTTACGGAATGCCAGCCTTTTGTTTTCAGTATCACTCCTCGAGTGTGTGTGAGTGTGTGTGTGTGTGTGTGTGTGAGTGTGTGCACGCGCGATGAGTGTGAGCAAGTGTGATGAGAGCGAGAGTAGGTGAGTAGATGAGCGTTGATGACCTTTGACCCTCATCCCTAGGCCTAACTATACATTCCATTCAAATTCCTGACAATCTCCTCGCCCTTCATTCTTTTCCTGGGTGTTGCATGTTACGTTTTCAAATTAAAGTGTTACTCTTCCTATACGTTAACCTCGGTAGTGCATCGTAGTTCAATAAATTAGTAAAGTGTACAACAGATACTTACTATTATTATTAACAATATTTTACTATGTCATCTTACTGCGAAATAACCAAGTTATCTTTTCGTTTACTCTAACAAAATAATTCTAACAAATCTATATGACTTTACATCAAACTTTAAGTCAGTTGTGACCATGTATTAGTTCAACTTTAATTTGTGTTCTATGAGTTACAAATCTTACCAACTCAATCTTTCAGGATCTTTACTGTTTTACATAGTATCAAAGAACTGAAGATATCTAAAGTCTACTTCATCCTACAACTGTTTCGTATCACAACAACTACCACTGGTCTTTACGCATCAAGGGAACACAAATACTTATAGGCATCTTTGTGTTTATGTCTTTTAATGTTACAAAGTTCATTGATCTGTACACAGAGAATAAACTACACCAACGTGAAGTATCAGTGAGATACCTTCTTCTTTCTATTGTTCTGTATCTTCCATCATTGCTATTTAAGCATTAAAGAATGACTGTTTGTACTCCATGTTAAGTGTGGATTTTATGTTAGTTGGAGTAGTTCAAATATTTGCTAACTATTTTTCAGTGAGCGTGAGAGAAGTGTGGGAGAGCGTGGATGATCGTGTGAGCCACTCATCTAGGTGAACTTGCCCATCTGTACTTTCCAAACAATTTCTTGGATCCAACATTAGATTTTCAGCTCCCTTACACTATGCTCTGGTAGCGCAATATAGATCAGTATCAGTAAAGTATACAACTCATCCCCGTTATTGTTAACTAAGTTAATATTTTTACTTTTATCAAAAAGTTTTTCAAACTCATCATTATTAAGATAAAAAAAATCCAAGTCAATATTTTCCATATTATTATTTTTCCATATTTCCAATCGCCGTTCCTTTAATTTGTCTGTAGGTTTCCCGTCGGAAGTCATGATGGTGTCCCTCATGACCTGTAGTATTGCCTCTTGTAGGAGCTCTTTGGACGGGGGTCTTCAGACACCTGCCTCCTTAAGTTCGTGCTGGATCTTGGGTTTGTTTATGTCCAAAAAGTCATTACTCTCGTTGTGGGTTACTTGGGTACAAGGATACTACATCAAGCGAAAATAGACATGTAGCAGAAGGTCATTATAGTTCCGCAGGCGTATGAGGAAGTCCGTAGTATCCTTCAGTCGTTCCGGGAGAAGTTTCAATAGTGGTGTGAGTAGAGCTGTACACCTGAGGACAACAGGTTTTGTTGGTACTTGGCAGCCACTCACTACAGGCCGGCCTGGCCATGAGCAAGTTGCTTCTAACCTTTCTTTAAAGATATTCGCGAGGATGTATAGAGCCGAGACTTTCGATGGGAAGTTAAGAAAAATATCTCTCATCTCCGATCAGAGTAGACCTCCCTGACGTCCCGTCCATGAGTCTTCATTTCTGTAGGACTTTACGACCAAGGGTCTTACTCCTGATCTGTGCATTCTTAAGGGCCACGGACTGGTTCTGGACTGGCTAGTATGTGCCCCTGTCCAACAGTTGCCGTATCATTTCCTTCCTGTAATTCTCTGTTTTTCATATTACAACCATTGCTCCTTTGTTCGCTGGTTTGATGACTATGTCAGCCCTGTTTTGCTGGTTCTTTAGGGCGGCTTTTTCCTCTACTGTCATATTTGGCTTGTGTCTCTCTTGGACAGCTGTGAGCAGGTTGGTCCTCACTTCCTCTATCTTAGGGTGTAGGCCAAGCACACGCCTGCACACATTCTGGATGTGCAGGTGGGTTTTTTGGGTGCACATACCTGTAGGAAAGTGAGAGAGCATGTTAGTATTGTGTTTTGGTAAACCTAGCAGGTTTGTCTTAAGCTCTCTCGTCACTTTCAACCAGGAGACATTAATTTTGGCTTCTAAATCGTTGAGAGAGTCGTTTATTGCTGTTTCCCGTGCTCATCGTGTTGGTGGTTCTGCCACAAAGAGAGTCCTTTCTGAGCATTAATCTTTCTTGGGGCGTCAGGTCAACTTCTGAGACAACTGCATGGGCTAGTTCCTGTTTTGTCCGTCGCCGTCTCGGCAGGTCGTCCTCCCGTCGGGTCGTCTTCCTCTGGGCGGCTGGTTACTATCTCTGGGGCTGGTACTCCGTCCTCCTCCTCCGGCGTCGTCGTCGTCGTCTGGACGCCAGTGGTCCTCTGGATCGTCTAAGTTTCTGTTCCTACTCCAATCTCTGTTTTTGGATCTGAAAAAAAAGGTTTACGATGTTGGTCCCGGTTACCTTCTCTGTGGTTGCGCTATTCCTTCCCCTGGTTCTCCAGGGGTCTCTCTCAGTCTGTTGTTGTCACTATTCCTCCCCCTGGTTCACCAGGGGTCTCTCTCAGTCTGTTGTTGTCACTATTCCTCCCCCTGGTTCTCCAGGGGTCTCTCTCAGTCTGTTGTTGTCACTATTCCTCCCCTGGTTCTCCAGGGGTCTCTCTCAGTCTGTTGTTGTCACTATTCCTCCCCCTGGTTCTCCAGGGGTCTCTCTCAGCTGTTGTTGTCACTATTCCTCCCCTGGTTCACCAGGGGTCTCCCAGTCTGTTGTTGTCACTATTCCTCCCCCTGGTTCACAAGGGTCTCTCTCAGTCTGTTGTGGTCACTATTCCTCCCCTGGTTCTCCAGGGGTCTCTCTCAGT
>WNGS01137353.1:22785-35822 GCA_020271785.1 Procambarus virginalis
CCCCCCCCCCTAGCTGGTCCTGTGTGTGGAGCTGACCGTGGGGGAGGCACCCCCCCCCCTAGCTGGTCCTGTGTGGGAGCTGACCGTGGGGGAGGCACCCCCCCCCTAGCTGGTCCTGTGTGGGAGTTGACCGTGGGGGAGGCACCCCCCCCCTAGCTGGTCCTGTGTGGGAGCTGACCGTGGGGGGGGGCACCCCCCCCTAGCTGGTCCTGTGTGGGAGCTGACCGTGGGGGAGGCACCCCCCCCCCTAGCTGGTCCTGTGTGGGAGCTGAGCGTGGGGGAGGCACCCCCCCCCTAGCTGGTCCTGTGTGGGAGCTGACCGTGGGGAGGGCACCCCCCCCCCTAGCTGGTCCTGTGTGGGTGCTGAGCGTGGGGAGGCACCCCCCCCCCTAGCTGGTCCTGTGTGGGAGCTGACCGTGGGGGAGGCACCCCCCCCCTAGCTGGTCCTGTGTGGGAGCTGACCGTGGGGGAGGCACCCCCCCCCTAGCTGGTCCTGTGTGGGAGCTGACCGTGGGAGGCACCCCCCCCCCCTACCCTAGCTGTCCTGTGTGGGAGCTGAGAGTGGGGGAGGCACCCCCCCCCCCTAGCTGGTCCTGTGTGGGAGCTGACCGTGGGGGAGGCACCCCCCCCCCTAGCTGGTCCTGTGTGGGAGCTGACCGTGGGGGAGGCACCCCCCCCCTAGCCTGGTCCTGTGTGGGAGCTGACCGTGGGGGAGGCACCCCCCCTCCTAGCTGGTCCTGTGTGGGAGCTGAGCGTGGGGGAGGACCCCCCCCCCTAGCTGGTCCTGTGTGGGAGCTGACCGTGGGGGAGGCACCCCCCCCCCTAGCTGGTCCTGTGTGGGAGCTGACCGTGGGGAGGCACCCCCCCCCCCCTAGCTGGTCCTGTGTGGGAGTGAGTCCCGTGGGGGAGGCACCCCCCCCCCTAGCTGGTCCTGTGTGGGAGCTGAGCGTGGGGGAGGCCCCCCCCCCCCTAGCTGGTCCTGTGGGGAGCTGACCGTGAGGGAGGCACCCCCCCCCCTAGCTGGTCCTGTGTGGGAGCTGACCGTGGGGGAGGCACCCCCCCCCCTAGCTGGTCCTGTGTGGGAGCTGACCGTGGGGGAGGCACCCCCCCCCCTAGCTGGTCCTGTGTGGGAGCTGACCGTGGGGGAGGCACCCCCCCCTAGCTGGTCCTGTGTGGGAGCTGACCGTGGGGAGGACCCCCCCCCCTAGCTGGTCCTGTGTGGGAGCTGACCGTGGGGGAGGCACCCCCCCCTAGCTGGTCCTGTGTGGGAGCTGACTGTGGGGAGGCACCCCCCCCCTAGCTGGTCCTGTGTGGGAGCTGACCGTGGGGGAGGCACCCCCCCCTAGCTGGTCCTGTGTGGGAGCTGACCGTGAGGGAGGCACCCCCCCCTAGCTGGTCCTGTGTGGGAGCTGAGCGTGGGGAGGCACCCCCCCCCCCCTAGCTGGTCCTGTGTGGGAGCTGACCGTGGGGGAGGCACCCCCCCCTAGCTGGTCTGTGTGGGAGCTGAGCTTGGGGAGGCACCCCCCCCCCTAGCTGGTCCTGTGTGGGAGCTGAGCGTGGGGGAGGCACCCCCCCCCCCTAGCTGGTCCTGTGTGGGAGCTGAGCGTGAGGGAGGCACCCCCCCCCCCCCCAAGCTGGTCCTGTGTGGGAGCTGAGCGTGAGGGAGTCTACGAGGGCTCCCGCCATCGGCTAAGATGGATGACAGACGGATGAGCGTGAGCTTAACGAGAAGAAGTGCACGCGAGCTGGGGCCAAGTGCGTGAGTCTCCCATTGGGGAAGTGTTCGTGTGGAGCTCATCTATATTTTTAGACTCTAGCTCTTGAACCCCAGTCTTACTAGTTTTAAATAATCATATTTTGCTCGTAGTAAAGTCCTATTCATTCTAATGTACTTATTCATAGATGTTTTGTGGAATTTTGGTTCTGGGAAACCTTTGATGAAACCATCTAACCATCTATTTTTGGTCGTAGTAAAGCTTTCTGTCATAGAAGCGATAAAGCACGTAAATTATTGTGATCGTCTCAAAGTTCTCCAAATGTACTTGCTAGAGAGCATACGAAAGAGATATAAATAATATACACGTGGAAAATACTGGACAGCCAAGTCCCAAATCTACACATTAAAATAACAACATACTGGAGTGAACGATATGGAAGAAAATACACAATAGAATCAGTGAAGAGCAGAGGTGCCAGAGGCATAATCACAGAACACTGTATAAACATCAGAGGTCCACGGTTGTTCAACGTCCTCCCACCGAGTATAAGAAATATTGCCGGAACAGTTGTTTGTTGTTAAAGATTCGCTACCTGGAACAAATAGTTCCAAGTAGCACGGGCTATGGTGAGCCCGTATTGTGCCGGAACAACCGTAGCAAGGGGAGTAGAAGAACTCCCAGAACCCCGTCAAGCAGGTATTAAGCAGTTGTTTTACCGCCTAGTGATAGCACCATTGATATCACTAACAGGGATTAATGACCACCGAGGTCCAGTCTTTGGAGTGGATGACCCCACTTAGATGTATTGGGCTGGTTGTACTGGGCAACTTACATTTAATGGATTACTTGTATTTTTGGCCATAGTAAAGCTTTCTGTCGTAGAAATTTAATTTAAATCATCATATTTTGGGTGTAGTAAAATAGCTTTCTGTCATAGCAATTTTAATTTAAATCATTATATTTTGGACGTAGTAAAGATCATTGTATTTTCAAATTTTGCATTGTCTTATTAATTCTTACTAATGTAATTTCAGAATGTGGTGAAAGTGTGATGAAAGTGATGAGTGTGAACAAGTGTGATAGTAGTGTGTGTGTACTTACCTAGTTGTGCTTGCGGGGGTTGAGCTGTGGCTCTTTGGTCTCGCCTCTCAACTGTCAATCAACTGGTATACAGGTTCCTGAGCCTACTGGGCTCTATCATATCTACATTTGAAACTGTGTTTGAAGTCAGCTTCCACCACATCATTACTTAATGCATTCCATTTGTTAACTACTCTGACACTGAAAAAATTCTTTCTAATGTCTCTTTTTTTCTCATTTGGGTACTAGGTTACCACCTGTGTCCCCTTGTTCATGTTCCACCTGTGCTAAAGATTTTATCTTTGTCCACCTGTCAATTCCCCTGACAATTTTGTAGGTGGTTGTCAGGTCTTCCCTTACTCTTCTGTTTTCCAGGGACGTGAGGTTCAGCTCCCTTAGCCTTTCCTCGTAGCTCATACCTCTCAGTTCCGGGACGAGCCTGGTGGCATTCCTCTGTATCTTATCTAACTTTGTCTTGTGTTTAACCAGGTATGGACTCCAGGCTGGAGCTGCAAACTCCATGATTGGTCTTACATAAGTGGTATACAAGGTCCTGAACGATTCCTTGCATAAGTTTCTAAAGGAAGATCTTATGTTGGCCAGTCTAGCATATGCCGATGATGATATCCTTTTGATTTGGGCCTTTGGGGACAGGTTCAGTGTGATATCAACCCCTATATCTTTCTCTCACTTTTACTCTTGCAGGATTTCACCTCCCAGATGGTACATTGTGTTCAGCCTTCTGCTCTCTTCGCCTAATTTCATTGCTTTGCATTTTCCTGTGTTGAACTTCAGTACCCATTTTATAGACCATTCGGCCAGTTTGTCCAGGTCGTCCTGTAGTCTCTGTCTACCTTCATCTGTCTTGATTCTTCTCATAATTTTTGCATCATCAACTAACATTGAGAGGAATGAGTCTATTCCCTCTGGAAGGTCGTTTACATATATTAGAAACCGGATGGGTCCAAGTACATAGCCCTGTGGAACCCCGCTGGTGACATCTCGCCACTCTGATGTCTCCCCCCCCCACCCCCCTCACAGTTACTCGCTGTTTCCTGTTGCTTAGATTCTCCCTTATCCACTGGCGCATCTTACCTTTTACTCCTGCCTGTTGCTCCAACATTTGTAACAGCCTTTTGTGAGGTACTGTGTCAAAGGCTTTCTGTCAGTCCAAGAAAATGCAGTCTTCCCACCCTTCTCTTTCTTGCCTAATTTGTGTTGCTTGGTCATATAATTCTATTTGGTTTCGGACTCGTCAGCACCGTCTGAGTATGGACTGGTAATTCCAGTGCCATCTATGGGTCTGTACTCAAACTCCCCTAGAATTAGACGCTACATAGACAATGCCATCTATTGGTGGTGGCGTGATAGTGGCAAACGGCTCTGGTTTCCTGCTCTGGCTAGCATGAGAGGTCGTTGTCAATGACCTCTGGTGAGGTGGCAGCTCAAGATCAGCGCCATCTGTTGTGTTACAGAGCACAATGTCAACTCCCTAGTGAGGAAGTGTTACTTCTTAGTTTCACCAGGATCATCCATATAACTGATGACGTGTTTGTGTCCACAGAAGTGACGTGAAGCAGCAATCGTACTGAGGATGGCAGTTTACCTTGGGCAGCCTACGTTCTCCCGACTTAGTCCTGCAAGACGACTAAGTAAGCCACCGCAGATCTGATGCAGTGTGAGAGTTTTTTTTTTGTGAGCTGTGCTTACATAAGTAAGTTGGAATAAATGCAATTGGTATAAGGAATTGAGCTCGGAAAATTTCTAAGAATTTTCTTTATTCTTTAACCTTTATTCCTGTCGTGATATTCAACTAGGTCGCCTGAGGAAGGACTTGCTTAGCTAACACACCAGTGTAGTAAGCAGCTCATTCCTCACTTTGGGACCCTGTACGAACAATTGACTAGGCGCGAGCAAACGCCGAGACCCCAATGAAATTGAAATCCCCTCCACTTAGGTCGTCGACCTTCGCTAATCGCCGAAGCGAATCTAACGAGTAGGTCCTGGGCTCTCACAACAATAATTTATTGTTGTGTAGTGCCGTATATTTGATCCAAAGCTCAGAAATAAGTCTCCAATAGTCGAGTGTGAAGAACATTTGCATAACAATAATAATGTGTGGGGGTGTAACGAAAAGACAGTGTTAACATAACAACTTAGTTTATTCAATAAAGTACTAACTACTACAACAAAACAAAAGAATGTCAATGACGTTACTCGAAATCCTTCCTGTGACACTATCGATGACAGCTAGACACCAGCCCCTCGGACTGCATAATGAACTAACTCGAACATAAGCGTGCCCACAGAGGAATCAACAAGCAAGCAAGAACTAACAGATCTATAATCACAATTACAACAAATGACACAGTGAGTTCTGAAACACGTCTCCAGTAACCTCCTAACTGTTCTACGCCTCAGTGCAGTCTACACCTGCAATAGCGGTTGCAATGCAATCAAATCAGTAGCCTTTCAATGACATCAATAACTAATGGGTTCACTGGCAACTCCAGCACCCTTCCTCAAATTAATCTTTACGTTAACACTTCGTCCCACGGACGATCAACAATCAATACAATTGATTTACGTTAATAACACAATAACATTTACGTTAATTTAATAACTCTTACAACTGTCACTAGTAACGCGGAAATTACACAACACTCTACCCGTCGAGCATTCAGTGAGAAAATCCCATTAATCCCTGTACTACAAGACAGCTGATTAATCTCTTTACTAGTTACGTTAATTTACGTTAATCGGTTACTAATCACTCAGCGATGGTAAACTCTGATTTACAATGTCCAAAGTGCTAAGAGAACGGTAATCACTCGTGATTACCTTTAGAGTAATTAATTACTATCCTCAAGATCAATAATTAAACAGTTAAATACGCAACCTTTCACACTGGCTCAGCAATTTACATTAAGGTATGAATTCCGTCTGAGCCTTCCATACTCAGACCAATTCAGGTGGCTAATAACAGTAATTAGGCACCACGTTTACGTTATTCTAAAATGACGTTACTCTTCCCACGAGTCAATCAAGTGCCGGTACTTCCGGACATAAATAACGACGTTACGTTAATGGAACAATGTAGCCTTCGTGTGAGTCGATCAACAAGGATCGAGATTAATTACTTTGACTTCCTGAAACACGTCAATTACCCGGCCCACTGACCGTTAATTACGACAGACAATACTCTAATTCTTATCTGGCTGGTGGCTAGGCTCCTTGAGACTACCGTAGCTGCTTGCAGGAAAGTAAATTAACCCAAACGTATTCTACGTTACTCATATTGTAAAAGAACAAATTCTCTTAAGCAATGGGCGTTCCCTCGGTTACGTTATATTAATTGCCTCGCAATCACCTCACTGAATACTGGACTTCGATGTCCTACCAGATAAACAGGAGAATATATGTATATCCAAGTACTCGTCTACAGCCGAGTTCACCCACGACAATGACAATCACACTAACAAATCACAGTGATTTACGTTACAATCCGGTTGCAATGACAATACTGCAGAACCTAGTAAAATAACATACAGGACATGAACCCTCTAGAACACTGCCCCCACAATGACTTTACTGAACTGCAGTCACCCACGGTGATTGCTCAACTCTAGCAACAATCACTAACAATGACAACCCCTTTGCAACAACACACACGGCAAGTACTCTAATTTCCAAGTATTAGAATACTGCTCAACACTTACTTATTTACTGTTGCAAATGACCCCAGTGCTCTCAATAACCCCTAGAACATAGGTCCCAAATTTGCAATCAACACACAGTAAATAACACAATAACACTGGGCACCGTGACACTACGATTATATATATATATACAATTACTGCTGACACATGTAGCCTACAGCTATCAAACGTTATTGGGAACACTAAGGAGATCTCGCACTCCTAAATCACATGGGTGAGTGATTTATCGATCACGCATGCCGAATAAACACTCCCGAGTTTTACGTTACTCGACAGAGCGAGGGCTGCCACTCCCGACAGCCTCGTCACTCACCAAATTCTACCAAAATTACGTTAATACTGCAACCACAATATGTATATATATATATCAATCACACGTGTCCCGGTCCTGGGAACAATACAAGAAATTAAACCACACTGTGGCACACTCCACAATAATCCTTGCCAGGAATCACTGACGTTACCACATACCTGAGCGCTCAGTGTTGAAATTCCACACCTGCAAGACTACACATGAAATGATATCACTCCGTCCCACGGACGATCAAGAATGAATAATTACCACAATGGAATAATATATTATTACATGGACATCCTCTCAGTCCTTGGCTAATCTATGTATATACTCTGTTCCCGTGTGTACCCACACACACACACACACTGTACGTCTGTGCTCACAAGACGTACGTCCCTCAGGACTGACACGATGACAAGGATGATTATCTCCTCGTCCACACTTCACTTCACCTACAGGTGCTGCGTGACAATGCGACGGAACACTTGACCTCGAATTCAAGCTTTAGAGACTACTAATCACCAGAAATACACACATAGGTACTTACATTCATACTGCCGGCTTACACACACCATTCCCATACATCAGGCACCCCGCTATGGGTGGCTGGCTCAGTGGTGGTAGGCTGGCTGGTTGGTACCTCCGCGGTATCGTTCGTACAATGGCGCGCACCGAACCCTCCCACAACACGGCTTGTTTCGTACCCTCGACCCACCGGTAAGTGAAGCGTTCGTACACAGGTGACGCGCACAATGATTTCGTCTTAAACAAACATGGGAAATCTGCCTTAAAGCACTAACACTTATTTCCCCGTTCCCATCGACTGCTACAGAGCACTAGCAAGTCTAATCATCACTGGTATGGGATCTACGAGTCTGTTACTGCTCGTATGCACGTTACCCCACGATCCCAGACCGATCACAAGATTTCTCTACCCACTGTACACTGTCTTTTCCCCTCCAAGCGACGACTTCGGCCGGATTCTGTGACGACCGCTGTCGTAGATGAAGCAGGAGGTGCAGCAGCTGAGTAGTTAATTAAGCCACCCCGACGCTTTATACTCAAGTCGGCCAACTTGAGCATAGGAGCGTCTTGACAGGGTGATGGCTCCTCCAGAATGACGCTCACACCGTCGATTCCCGCGTATTCCTCGGAATAACCAATGAGAGGAAGGCATACTGGGGCCTACCCCTCTCCTCCAATCAGCGACGGTGTAGCATAGCCCCTAGGGCAACTCCAAGATGGCCGACCAACATGGCGGCTCAAGATGTTTACTAAGATGGCGTCTGTTTCCATGGCGACGGCTCAAATGGCTAGCGCGCGGGTGGCCCGCAGCTACCCACGCCAGGCCTAACTGTTTTCCCGCGCAAACTAGAGTCTCGCCCTAGCTATACAATGAGAGATGCTATTGGCTCTATCTCTGTCCACAGACATGCTACCACGGCCACGGTAACATTTCTGGACTGCTGGTGACTGGGGCTCTCCCGTGAGCCCAAACACTAGATGTTTCAGTTGCTGGTTACCAAAGTTAAGTCCGCACACTTAACTAGTGCACTTAACAAGTGTACTGGCCTCCCACAGGCATAAGAGCACTATTGTAAGTGAGCTGGTGAACCATCCCCTCACATGCAGAGTGTGTTGAACGCTGTTGAAGTAGTATTGGAAGAGATCGGCGCATCACAGGACTGGCTTAGGGGAGAAACGGGCGACAGTGAGGTGCCTGTTGGGAAGTGCTGCTAGCCAGTCGCTAGAGGCTTCTTCCAGGGGTTTGCTACCCCTGTATCAATTGTGTTGTGGCCCCAATCAGCGTGTGGCTGAGGTTCTCTGCCAGCAAATGGCTGGAGAGTGGTCATGGGGTATTGGAACCTCGTGATACTGTCAGTGGGCTGGCCCACGGGAAAGGTGAACTCGCCAGTGTTTCCCAGTATGGTTGGAAAAGGTAATGAGTGCAGTGGAACACTGGGATTGGCGAATTCTGCATTGTGTGTGTTTTGAGTGTCCTGTGTGAAAGCGACACTTGTACATAAGTATAATAATATTCCATTTTTGTATATCTATTTATGGTGATGGTAAATATATTGATGAAGGGAATATTGTTTTGTTCATCTCTCCCTTATTAATCAATTGCATTATCTAGCCAATTCCTTGAAAGCAACTACCGACTTTGGGTCTGATACAACGAATAAGGTTCATCCATCAAGAACCCGGTTACTGGTCCATAGTGACTTTAACACTATTAAACTTGTGAGGTATGATTTACCATATCTGAACCCATGCTGGTGGTGTGCTACAAAGCTATTTCCCTGCAGATGCTCTACAAGCCTTTTTCTCAGGATATTCTCCATCACCTTGAACGGTATACAAGTTAGGGAAATTGGCCAGTAGTTCAGCGCCTTTTGCCTGTTACCCTTTTTGTATATTGAGACTACATTAGCTGTCTTCCAGCTTTCCGGTAGGTCTCCTGTTTTGCGTGACCTGTTATACATCATAGAGAGTGGCACACTTAGTGCCTCTGCACCTTTTCGTATCCACGGTGAGATTCTGTCGGGCCCAACAGCCTTTGTCACATTCAGCTCCAACAGATTCCTTTTGACCTCATCACTAGTGAGGTCAAATTTCTCCAAGGTTGCTTGGTTTGCCTCCTCATTTAGTGCAGGGACTTCTCCTTGTTCTATTGTAAAGACCTCCTGGAATCTGAGTTTTTTCACACTCCTTCTTGTCATTCTCTGTATATCTGTTCTCCCATTTTCTCAGTTTCATCACTTGTTCCTTCACTGCTGTTTTCCTCCTGATGTGGTTGTGGAGCAGTTTTGGTTGGGTCTTGGCTTTACATGCGATGTCATTTCATACTGTCTCTCTGCTTCTGTGTGTGTTTGTGTACTGACCTAATTGTGCTTGCAGGGGTTGAGCTCTGGCTGTTTGGTCCCGCCTCTCAACCGTCAATCAACAGGTGTAAAAGTTCCTGAGCTTATTGGGCTCTATCATATTTACGCTTGAAACTGTGTATGGAGTCAACCTCCACCACATCACTTCCTAATGCATTCCATTTTTTAACCACTCTGACACTGAAAAAGTTCTTTCTAGTATCTCTGTGGCTCATTTGGGCACTCAATTTCCACCTGTGTCCCCTAGTGGGACACGGGTGTACACGTGTGTGTGTGTGTGTGTGTGTGTGTGTAATTACCTAAGTGTAGTTACAGGATGAGAGCTACGCTCGTGGTGTCCCGTCTTCCCAGCACTCTTTGTCATGAAACGCTATGAAACTACTGATGGTTTTGGCCTCCACCACCTCACCTAATTTGTTCCAATCGTCTACCACTTTGTTTGCAAAAGTGAATTTTTCTTATATTTCTTCTGCATCTTTGTTTGGTTAGTTTAACTCTATGACCTCTTGTTCTTAAAGTTCCAGGTCTTGGGAAATCTTACCTATCAATTTTATCAATTTGTTACTATTTTGTACGTAGTGATCATATCTCCTCTTTTTCGTCTATCTTCTGGTTTTGGCATATATAATGCCTCTAACCTCTCCTCGTAACTTTTGCCTTTCAGTTCTAGGAGCCACTTATTAGCATGTCTTTGCACCTTTTCTAGTTTGTTGATGTGCTTCTTAAGATATGGGGCACAATACAACCGCTGCATATTCTAGCTTTGGCCTAACAAAAGTCCTAAACTATTTCTTCAGTATTTTGCCATCCATGTATTTAAAAGCAATTCTGAAGTTAGAAATCGTGGCATAGGCTCCTCGCACAATGTTCTTTATGTGATCCTCAGGTGATAGTCTTCTATCTAGAACCACCCCTAGATTTCTTTCTTTATTAGAAGTCTTTAAAATTTTTCCACATAGTTTATTGGTTGTGTGGGGTCTATGTTCTCCTAATACACATTCCATCACATGTCATTTATTTACATTAAATTCCATTTGTCAAGTAGTGCTCCATATACTTAATATTAGACAATGAACATTACCGGTGCAAGAACTGAACCCTGTGGTACTCCGCTTGTGACATTTCTCCAGTCCGATTCACTTCCTTTTATTACTGCCCACATTTTATTAGTAGTCAGAAATTTTTTCATCCATGTTAGCAGCTTACCTGTCGACCCTCCAATGTGTTTCAGTTTCCAGAACAACCTCTTATGTGGAACTCTGTCGAAGGCCTTATTTCGAAGGCCTAAATTCGATACACCGGATCTTCCCTTTCGAAAACCAAACTGTTTGACTGATGATATAAAGTTATTTCTCCGGGTGTTTTGCCCATTTAGTTTTAGTTCTTTTTCCCAATAGTTTGACTATTACAATTGTCATTGATACAGATGTACTCACCTAATTGTACTAACCTAATTGTGCTTGCGGGGGTTGAGCTCTGGTTCTTTGGTCCCGCCTCTCAACCGTCAATCAACTGGTGTACGGATTCCTGAGCCTACTGGGCTCTATCATATCTACATTTAAAACTGTGTATGGCGTCTGCCTCCACCACATCACGGTCTAATGCATTCCATCTTTTAACTTCTGACACTGAAAAAGTTCTTTGTAACGTCATTGTGACTCATTTGGGTACTCAGTTTCCACCTGTGTCCCCTTGTTCGCGTACCACCAGTGTTTAATAGTTTATTCTTGTCTACCCTGTTATACCCCTGAGGATTTGTAGGTTGTGATCATGTCTCCCTTACTCCTCTTCCTTCCAGTGTCGTAAGGTGCATCTCTCGCAGCCTTTCCTCGTAACTCATGCCTCTTAGCAATGGGACTAGTCTAGTGGCATACTCTGAACTTTTTCCAGCTTCGTCTTGTGCTTGACAAGGTACGGGCTCCATGCTGGGGCCGCATACTCTAGGATTGGTCTTACAGTGTGGTATACAAGATTCTGAATAATTCCTTACACAGGTTCCTGAATGTTGTTTTGATGTTAGCCAGTCTCGCATATGACGCAGACGTAATTCTTTTTATGTAGGCTTCAGGAGAAAGGTTTGGTGTGATATCAACCCCTAGATCTTTCTTTCTGTAGTTTCATGAAGTACCTCATCTCCCATTCTGTATCCTGTGTCTGGCCTTCTGTTTCCGCCGCCTAGTTTCAATACTTTGCATTTACTTTGGTTGAACTTGAGCAGCCATTTGTTGGACCATTCATTCAATCTGTCCAGGTCATCGTGTAGCCTCCTACTATCCTCCTCTGTTTCAATCTCTCATAATTTTTGCGTCATCAGCAAACATTGAGAGAAACGAGTCTATACCCTCCGGGAGATCATTTTATATATCAGAAACAGTATAGGTCCAAGGACTGACCCCTGCGGGACTCCACTTGAGGTCTCGCCAATCTGAGACCTCACCTTTCACAGTGACTCGTTGTCATCTGTTGCTTAGGCACTCCCTTACTCAATGGAGTATTTTCCCTTCACTCCAGCCTGCATCTCCAGCTTTATCACTAGCCTCTTGTGTGGTACCGTATCATAGGCTTTCTGACAATCCAAAAATATGCAGTCTGCCATCCCTCTCTTCTTGCTGATTTTGTTGCCTGGTCGTAGAATTCAATTAACCTGTGAGACAGGGCTTAACCATCTGAACCCATGTTGATGCTGTGTTACAAAGTTCCTTTGCTCCAGATGTTCCACTAGCTTTCTTCACACAATCTTCTCCATCAGCTTGCATGGTATGCAGGTTAGGGACACTGGCCTGTAGTTCAGTACCTCCTGTCTATCCCTTTCTTATATATCGGGACTACATTAGCTGCTTTCCAAATTTCTGGCAGTTCCCCTGTTGCCAGGATTTGTTATACACTATGGAGAGTGGTAAACACAGTGCTTCTGCTCCTTCCTTTTAGTATCCAAGGGGAGGATTCCTCTGGGCCTATAGCCTTTGTAACATCCAACTCTAGTAACAACTTCTTACTTCCTCATTGGTAATCTCAAACTCTTCCAGTGGTTCCTGGTTAACTATTCCCTCTATTATCTCTGGAATTTCTCCTTGCTCTAAGATTGAAGACCTCTGGAATTTCTTATTCAGTTCCTCACACACCTCCTTATCGTTTGTAGAGTGATCTTGTGCCCTATCCTTAATCATTACCTGTTCCTTACTGTGTTTATCTCCTGATGTGGCTGTGCAGCAATTTAGGGTGAGACTTTGCCTTGCTCGCGATGTCATTGCATATTGTCTTCTGCCTCTCTTCTCATCCTGACATATTCATTCCTGACCCCCTGGTATCTTTCTCTGCTCTCAAGTGTCCTGTTATTCCT
>WNGS01137361.1:0-14202 GCA_020271785.1 Procambarus virginalis
ATGCACTGGTATGTACAAGGACGCCCTTAATCCAGCTTGACCATCACGACCGACATAAGGAAGTGATAGCCGAAGCTATTTGAACCACTTCCCCGCCGGCACTCGGATGGTAATCTTGGGCATAGCATTTTATCAAATCACCTCATTTTTTGGGAAACACGTGAGGAACACAAATGCAAACAAGCCTGAATGGTCCCCAGGACTATATGCAACTGAAAACTCACACCAGAAGTGACTCGAACCCATACTGCCAGGAGCAACGCAACTGGTATGTACAGGGACGCCTTAATCCGCTTGGACCATCACGACCGGACAAAGGAAGTGATAGCCGAAGCTATTTGAACCACTTCCCGCCGGCACTCGGATGGTAATCTTGGGCATAGCATTTATCAAATCACCTCATTTTTTGGGCAACACGTGAGGAAACACAAATGCGAACAATCTGAATGGTCCCAGGATATATGCAACTGAAAACTCACACCCAGAAGTGACTCGAACCCATACTGCCAGGAGCAATGCAACTGGTATGTACAGGGACGCCTTAATTCACTTGACCATCACGACCGGACATAAGGAAGTGATAGCTGAAGCTATTGAACCACTTCCACGCCGGCACTCGGATGGTAATCATGGGCATAGCATTTTATCAAATCACCTCATTTTTGGGGCAACACGTGAGGAACACAAATGCGAACAAGCCTGAGTGGTCCCCAGGACTATATGCAACTGAAAACTCACACCCCAGAAGTGACTCGATCCCATACTGCCAGGAGCAATGCAACTGGTATGTACAGGGACGCCTTAATCCGCTTGACCATCACGACCGGACATAAGGAAGTGATAGCCGAAGCTATTTGAACCACTTTCCCGCCGGCACTCGGATGGTAATCTTGGGCATAGCATTTTATCAAATCACCTCATTTTTGGGGCAACACGTGAGGAACACAAATGCGAACAAGCCTGAATGGTCCCCAGGACTATATGCAACTGAAAACTCACACCCCAGAAGTGACTCGAACCCATACTGCCAGGAGCAATGCAACTGGTATGTACAGGGACGCCTTAATCCACTTGACCATCACGACCGGACATAAGGAAGTGATAGCCGAAGCTATTTGAACCACTTCCCCACCGGCACTCGGATGGTAATCATGGGCATAACATTTTATCAAATCACCTCATTTTTTGTGGCAACACGTGAGGAACACAAATGCGAACAAGCCTGAATGGTCCCCAGGACTATATGCAACTGAAAACTCACACCCCAGAAGTGACTCGAACCCATACTGCCAGGAGCAATGCAACTGGTATGTACAGGGACGCCTTAAATAAATAAAAATAAATATAAATATGTTTATTCAGGTAAGGTATATACATACAAGTGAGGTTACATTAATGGATCGAATTATAGGTAGAGCTAGTACATACAATGCCTAAAGCCACTATTACGCAATGCGTTTCGGGCAGGAAGAACATTAATATCTAGAACTTAATATTAATAGAGCATAAAGAATAAAATGTGTTGAGAACAAATACAAATAAAGATAAAAAAAAGGGGGGAACATGACTGAAAAAGCAGCACAAATACAAAAGGTTGACAAACAGTGTTGATTAAAAAAAT
This sequence comes from Procambarus virginalis, assembly GCA_020271785.1. Classification (NCBI taxonomy): domain Eukaryota; kingdom Metazoa; phylum Arthropoda; class Malacostraca; order Decapoda; family Cambaridae; genus Procambarus; species Procambarus virginalis. Next base: position 1,622 of record WNGS01137361.1, read on the forward strand.
AACAGACATGGGTTGAACTAGAGGGGTAAGGTAGGTTACAGGGAATTTATTAGGTAGTGTTTAGTTTTATTCTTAAACTGGTTGAGAGAGGTACAGTCTTTAACATGGTTGGGGAGGTCATTCCACATTCTGGGTCCCTTGATTTGTAGAGCATTTCTAGTTTGATTAAGCCGTACTCTTGGAATATCAAAACTGTATTTATTTCTGGTGTGGTGCTCATGGGTTCTGTTACAACCAGCAATGAAGCTTTTGAGTTCAGGATTGGCATTACAGTTCAGCGTTTTATATATGTATGATACACATGAGAGAATGTGCAGTGACTTAATATCTAACATATTCAGAGATTTGAGTAGGGGTACCGAGTGATGTCTGGGGCCAGAGTTGGATATTGTCCTAATAGCAGCTTTGTGTTGAGTAATTAGAGGACGTAAATGATTTTGGGTAGTAGAACCCCAAGCACAAATACCATAGTTGAGATATGGATAGATGAGGGAGTAATAGAGAGTCACCAGGGCAGGTCGGGGTACATAATATCTGATCTTAGAGAGAATGCCAACAGTTTTTGAAACTTTTTTTGATATATTTAGAATGTGTCCCTGGAAGTTCAGCTTGTGGTCAATGAGAACGCCAAGGAACTTACCATCTAATTTGTTACAAATTTGGGTATTGTTAATTTTGAGATTTATTTGATTAGAGGATTTATTGCCAAACAGAATATAGAAAGTTTTGTCAATGTTAAGGGTGAGTTTGTTGGCAGTTAGCCAAAGATGGACTTTATTTAGCTCAGTATTTACTGTGGCATTTAGAGCAAGGGGGTCAGGACTGGAGTAAATGAAGGTTGTGTCGTCAGCAAAAAGAATTGGTTTGAGGTGTTGGAAGGTCATTAATGTAGATGAGAAAGAGGAGAGGGCCAAGTATGCTGCCCTGAGGAACACCGATGTTGATGGGTAGGGTGGGAGAAATTGAATTATTCACAGAAACATACTGGAGCCTGTCAGTAAGGTAAGATTTGAGGTATTGCAGGGAGTGTCCTCTGACTCCATAATGATGTAATTTAAGAAGAAGGTTTTGGTGGTTGACAGTGTCAAAAGCCTTACGCAGGTCCACAAATAACCCAACAGGGAACTCATTTTTATCAAGAGCTGCATGAATCAAGTTAATCATACTAATAAGTGCATCGTTAGTGCTTTTTTGGGTCTGAAGCCATATTGACAAGAGCTAAGTATATTGTGTTTGGCTAGATAAGAGTAAAGCTGCTTGTAGATTAGTTTTTCAAATATTTTTGACAAGTTAGGCAGGATTGATATAGGTCTGTAGTTGTTAACATCTGTGAGATCACCACATTTGTGGACAGGGGTTACTCTCGCTTTCTTTAGAATATCTGGAAAGGTTTGGAGTTCAAGTGACTTGTTGAAGAGCAATGCAATAGCAGGGGCTAAAGATCTGGAGGCTTTTTTGTAAATTAAAGTTGGTATCTCATCAAGGGCACTAGACTTGGTTTTAAGGGAAAGGATTATCTCATTGACGTCAGTGGAATTAGCAGGCTTTAGGTACAGAGACTGTGGATAGTTACCTGTAAGATAGTCCTTAACATCAGTACTGGAAGTTGGAATATCATTTGCAAGGGATGACCCAATGGAAGAGAAGAACCTATTAAACTCAATAGCAGAATCAGAGGCTGAAAGCTGACCATCGTTACTGGACAGGAGTGTTGGTTTGTTATTAAAAATCTTCTTTGATCCCAATATTTGTGAGATTGTGCTCCAAGTTTTTTTAATGTTGCTCTTTATTTGGGTAAATCTATCTTCGTAGAATTTAGTTTTGGCTCGTCTAATTATTTTAGATAGCAATAACGAGTAATTCTTTGAAAATTCTTTGGAGACGGTTCCTAACCTATACTTCTTCTCAAGGTCATGTTTTTTATTAATGGATTTAAGTATTCCCTTTGTAAGCCAAGGATTGTTAAGCCTTTTGGTTGTGACTTGTTTTGAAAGCCTAGGACAGTGGGTGTTATAAAGGTTAAGAGTCTTTTGAAGAAAAGATTGCACTGCTAGGTTGATGTCCCCTATGTTACCTAACTCGGATTCCCAGTTGACATTATCAGCAGCAGTTATAAAATTGTCTATAGCAGTTTCATTGTGCAGCCTAAAGCTTAATTCCCTTGACTCAAGAGGTGGTTTGATAATGTTAGTTGAGAGAAATGTGGGGTAATGGTCTGTAGTTGTTTTAATCCGCTTGACCATCATGACCGGACATAAGGAAGTGATAGCCGAAGCTATTTGAACCACTTCTTCGCCGGCACTCGGATGGTAATCTTGGGAATAGCATTTTATCAAATCACCTCATTTTTTGGGGCAACACGTGAGGAACACGAATGCGAACAAGCCTGAATGGTCCCCAGGACTATATGCAACTGAAAACTCACACCCCAGAAGTGACTCGAACCCATACTGCCAGGAGCAATGACACTAGTATGTACAGGGATGCCTTAATCCGCTTGACCATCACGGCCGGACATAAGGAATTGATAGCCGAAGCTATTTGAACCACTTCCCTGCCGGCACTCGGATGGTAATCTTGGGCATAGCATTTAATCAAATCACCTCATTTTTTGGGGCAACGCGTGAGGAACACAAATGCGAATGAGTCTGAATGGTCCCCAGGACTATATGCAACTGAAAACTCACACCCCAGAAGTGACACGAACCCATACTGCCAGGAGCAATGCAGCTGGTATGTACAGGGACGCCTTAATCCGCTTGACCTTTGTTACCACCCTTGAGACTAAATAAGGTTCTTCTCCAAGCAGTGTAAATAATTATTTAAATCGGCCTTGCCAGTACATGTCTAGGGAAAAATATAAAGCACTGCATAAAATGGGGAACAATATATTTATGCTAAGGGCGACAAACATAACAATTAAATGGTACGTAGTATAGCCAGAAATATTCTCAAGCATGCATTATCATAATTAAAACTCCTTATTGAGCCAAGAGCAATATCACCAGAACATGAATACACAAAAGGGAATATACACACTCATCTAACCAGAGAATTAACCGAGTATTTAACTAAAATAACAATAACCACTGACTTAACTTAAAACATGACTCCTCTCGACAAACGCCTCCACGCTACTGACCCACGCGTCGGTCCACAGGCCAAGCGTCTACTAACAAATCAACTAACTATCCACATAACATTGTGGAAATTCTAATAATAATTTGTAATACTACTAATCAAGACATTATTAATCTCAAGAGTGCACAATGACATTAACTTATACAATAGCATTTATTGACAAGCAATAATGAGAATAAAACAAGGTTAAATCATAAACACTCGCTTGACAACACATTCCCACGCTAGCCACACACAGGAACCAACATGAAAATTCTAACATAAAAGCCTCATATAATATAATGCAACTCAGGCACACTACAGCATGCTACAATATATCATATACAAAATCTCATATCATACAACTGGATGCTATAATAATTAGAGAATAAGACAATACAGTAATACAAGACTCAAGAGTAATGAGAGGATCTTAGCAAGATTCGTAACATCCCTCCCGTCCCCTAAGAAAAAATGAAATTAACTGAAGGTTGATTTCATTTTTTGACTGCATGAAATATCACATGAAAATACAACATAAATATACTTCAATTAAATCAAGTACAAAGCAATGAAATTTCACACAGTAAAAAGAAATACAAAATTTACATGCATCTTATGAATAAAGAACACTACAGATTATGGCACTGCAACAGGAAATCCCCTGGATAAGGCATCAGCGATAACATTTTGCCTCCCAGGAATATGACGAATTACAATATTGAATTCTTGCAGAATCAATGACCATCTAAGTATTCTCTGGTTTTTACACTTCATAGCGTTGATAAATGTCAATGGATTATGATCTGTATATACTACCACTTCATTTCCTGACAAATATGTCTCAAATTTCTTCACTGCCAGTATTAAACAAAGTGCTTCTTTCTCAACTACAGAGTAATTAATTTGTGTCTTGTCAAACTTACGTGAAAAATAATAAACAGGATGTTCTAACTCATCTGGTCCTACTTGGAACAAAACAGCACCTGCTCCTAGATCTGAAGCGTCTATGTGAAGAATAAAAGGTTTATCATACTGTGGACTAGCTAACACAGGTGAAGTAGAGAGAATCCCTTTCAACTTCTGAAAAGAGTTCTGACACTCCTGCGTCCACTTAAATTTTACCTGTTTTCTTAAAAGATTTGTTATGGGAGCAGCAACAATAGAAAAGTTTTTACAATACCTCCTATAATACGCACACATTCCAATAAATCTTTGTACAGACTTCTTATTGGTTAGGACTGGGTACTCCACAATTGCCTGAATCTTATCGTGCAATGGGACTATCCTTCCTTGTCCGACCTCATGTCCTAAATACACTATAGTTCCTTTAGCCCAACTACATTTCTTCATATTGACAGTCAGATTAGCCTGTTGTAAAACATAAAACAATTTCTTTAAACTAGACATATGATCTATCCAATTCTTACTGAAAATCACAATGTCATCCAAATATGCCCTACAGTCTGGCACATCCTTCAACAAATAATTCATTAATTTCTGAAAAGTGGCTGGAGCATTCCTTAACCCAAAAGGCATTACATTGAACTCGTAAGCTCCATCAGGAGTGATAAATGCTGTCACTTCCCTGGCAAAATCTGTAAGAGGTATCTGATGATAACCCTTAGATAAGTCTAATTTAGATACAAAGTTGGCATGACCTATAGTATCAACACATTCTTCTAATAAAGGTAAAGGATATACATCAACTACAGTTACCTGGTTGAGTTTTCTATAATCCACTACTAATCTCCACTTATCTTCTGGTTTTGGTACTAATAGGCATGGCGAACTCCAGGAACTCTGACTGGGTCTAATGAACCCATGTCGAAGAAGATAATCAACCTCCTCCTGGATGATACGACGTTTCTCGGGTGTCACTCGATAAGGGTGCAACCGAATTGGAGTCACATTGGTCAGGGTGATATCGTGAGTAATGAGAGAAGTCTGAGTGGGGACCTCCCCAAACAAGCTAGAAGACACCTCCAAAAGGTCCTGGAACTCTGCTCTCTCCTCATCCTGCAAATGACTCAACAATTCTTCCCCGGAACTACTGGAATTAGACAAACAACCATTACTATCTTCCTCAGCAACACTCGACTCTTCAGGAATTACCTCCTCAGCAACACAACAAGCCACAATACTAGGCCCACAATAAGCCTTCAACCGGTTTACATGTACACTCATGGTCTGTCGTTTCTGCTTGGGATGGCAAACCTTGTAAGTAACTTCCCCAAGACGTTTTAATACTTGATACGGTCCTGCGAATTTATTAGACATAGACGTACCCATACGAGGCTTCAAGACCAATACCAAATCTCCTGGCTCAAAAACTCTGAGTTTGGCCTTGAACCTCTGGTCATGTTTCTGCTTCATTACCTGTTGTTGTTCACCTAGATGTCGTAAGGCCAACTCCCTCGTTCTGGACAGCTTACTCTTGACATCCGTCAGGTAACGCTCACTCTGCCTGGCTGTAACATCTCCTAACAAATTCTCATATAACATTTTTAAAGGTCCTCTCACCTGATGTCCGAATACAAGCTCGAATGGAGAACAGCCTAGTGCACTGTGTAATCCATCTCTAGCTGCAAATAAAACAAATGGCAGATTATCATCCCAATGTCTGGGTGAATCTTCCCCAGTTGCCTTCAACATTTTCTTGAGAGTTTGGTGGAACCGCTCGATTCCCCCCTGACTCTGAGGATGGTAAGGACTTGAAAAATTGTGTTTTATACCAAATGTATACAAAATTTTAAAGTGGTGGAACAAAAATTACTCCCATTATCAGTTTGAATTACACGAGGCATACCAAATAGTGAGAAAAATAGTTCCAACTGCCTTATAATGGTAGAAGCTCTAATATTACGTAAAGCATACGCTTCAGGGAACCTGGTGGTCATACATAAAATTGTAAACATATACATATTTCCGGATTTGGTACGGGGTAAAGGTCCGACACAATCCAGTACCACATGAGTAAAAGGCTCCTCTGGCACTACAATAGGGTATAAGGGTGCTCGTGGCACAGTCTGATTTGGCTTACCAACAGTTTGACACAGCTGGGTTTTAAACTCACAATCCTCTGATGAGGGAGTTCCTGATGGTCTCCATCTTCTCATCAGACATTGATCCTTGAAATAACAACCCGTACTCTCCTCCAAAGTATCAATGTAGTCGGCTGCTTCTGCATAACACTCAGCTAGACTGGGATCAGTACTCTGTAACTTACGCAAGGTCTGGAACTCTCCAACTGGAGCGAGCGGGCGAGGAACTGGTACCTGGGCCACATCTTCCAGACCATCTGGGTCAGAATAAATTAGGGCTTTGGCACCGGCCTCACTCTCGACATCCACGTGAGCTATAAATGTATCTTCAAGGTCCACCTCCACATCCCTGTCAGAAGGGGTCCTGGCCTCGAGAACATCCACCTTGGTAGTAGCAGGACTTACCACATTCTGCTTACCCATGGATCTGGTCACAACACAGGCTGGATAAATGACACCATCATCCGCATCTGGTTGAGCCAGTACTGCATTAGGTTTAGTATACATAACAGGACAATCGGTCCCACTAAATTTACACTTATCGAAATCATTACCTACAATTATATCAATCCCAGGAATGGGCAACTGCTCACTGACTGCTACAGTGCACCAACCTGGTGTAATAGAAGAATTCAGGTTAACCTTAATTAGTGGTACACGCTGGATATGCCCCCTCCCTGCAATAACACTACCTCTCCAGTGTCTTCTGTGCTAACATCAGTAAGAACACGGCGAGAAATTAAAGACTGGGAAGCACCAGTGTCCCTTAACAACTGAACTGGTTTCCAGGTGCCACTAGTACATAATAGGGTTCCCGAATGTAGGTATGGATCAAAATTAGTCATCCACTTGGGCATGACTGAAGCAACATTGGCATTAATGGTTTGCAAACCCCTACTCATAATTAGACCAGTTGGTCTCAACTCTGGGTGCAAAGCATAACATGAATTTACCACATGACCTCTTCTCCTGCAATGCGTGCAATACCTGCTAGTGGTCGGAACAGCCGAACCCACTGCAGGCTTATTCACTACATTACTTGAGGTTGACAACCCTGTCAGTTGTTTCTCAGATTTAGGCTTTACAGGAGAAGGGTTAAGGGGAGAAGGTGAAGTAGCTGGTCGAGTCTGGAAAACATGATTTTTATGAGCATAATGATTAGTTTTGGCATTGAAATGATTAATGGGTGCTCTAAAAGGCACTTTAGTAAGTAGTTCATGCTCATCAACTAGCTTGGCTAATTTATTAAGATCAGTGGTCTGTTTATTTTCAGCCATAAACAAAGCTAATTTCTCTGGTAGACATCCCATTACTTCCTCAGTTACTATGAGGTCTCTCAAAGTCTCAAACTCTGTAATATTAAGTGCTTTAATCCATCTGTTAAAGTGATTTAATTTTACTCTTACAAAATCAGAAATAGTCTGGTCTTGTGCTCTTTTTAAACTTCTGAATTTTATTCTATGTGCCTCTGGGATCTGCTGGTAAGCATTTAAAATACTTTGCTGAACAAATTTAAAATCGAAAGAATTCTCAGCAGGCAATGATGCAAATACCTCTTGAGCTTTACCCTTAAATTGTCCTTGTAAAATGCTAACCCATTGATCTACAGGCCAATTCATGCTGACTGCTAGTTTCTCAAAATGCAAGAAAAATATTTCTGGATCTTCTTCATTAAACTTAGGTAAATCTACATGTTTACTGTACTTAGAAGAACTATTTGTACTCTCTGGATTATTACTAGTGTTACCCAAACCTGCCGCAATCCTCTGCTGTTCTAACCTGTTATTATTTTCAGCCATAAACTGCTGAATTTCTAATTGTTTAGTCTGCTGCTCTGTTTGTATAGTTTGTTGCTCTGCTAGACGTAACTGAGTCTCCAACTCGAGATGTCTTGTCTGGTTCTGCAACTCCAACCTTTCCTTATCTGCTGCCAATTCAAGTTGTTGTTGCTGGTTCTGCAACTCCATCCTTTCTTTATCTGCTTCCAATTCAAGTTGTTTTTGCCGATTCTGCAACTGCAACCTCTGCTTGTCTGCTTCCATCCTAGCCATTTCTAATTTTGTCTCCAACTCCAACTTTAAGATTGCCACCTTGTCACTTGACTCTTCTTCTAAATCTCCTAAACACTCCTCATCAAGTCTCTCCTCCTCCACCAAGTGTGTGACAATAACTCTTAACACTTGAGCTTTCAACATTTTACTGGAAACTGCTAGGTTCAATTTATCAGCCAGCAATAACAAACCAGACTTCTTTAAGTCTTTAATTTTACCAAAATTTGGCTGATCTACCAGCGGAAACACCTGATCCTCCATGGTTGGCTTAATAATCACAACTTACACTTGAAACAACACTGAAAATTATGCTTGGCCCCTGGCACAAGCTGAACACTTACCTCAAATCGTGAAGCGTTGAAAAGTTTTTACAGCAGCTCAGATTGAACAGATAATTTCACAGGCTTGATTAGGTGTCACTAGATAATCACAGAGTACCTAGGAAGGCAATTGCTATTAATAATTAGCACTGTTAATTGTACAAACATTACAGGGAATTAAGGTTTAATATCCCGGACACAGGCCTCCATTTGTTTCCACCCTTGAGACTAAATAAGGTTCTTCTCCAAGCATAAAGAGGTCACATCGAAACTTATTAGTTTAAAATCAAAATTTAAATTCAGTGTGGACAGCTTATGAACTAAGTCCACATTGTTTGTCACGTGTGAGTTGGAAATAGTACCAACTATAGGGGACAAAACTTTGACTAACCACTTAGAGAGTTTATAAGCCGCCGAACCAACTGAACTAATAATCGGATTATCGGATTATATGGCTTGTCGGATTATATGGCTTATGAGTTTTTATAAGACCATACATGTAAGGTAGAGAGGGGGATCGACTTGTTAGCCTAAATTTCAACTCTTTATCGCCTTTACATACCGTTTTAAGAGTTTTGTTAAACTGTGCAATCACTTTTTCAGTAGGATCTCTATTATCAATAGATAAGTATCCCTGTCTTCAAGGAGTAACTCCATTTTTCGGACATAGTCATCCTTATTCATAATAACTACTGCATTTGATTTATCAGCTTTGGAAATGTATAATGAACTATCTTTTTGAGATTTTTGAACGCATGAACAAATCGACTTGGACAATTAGGAACAGAATTGTTAAGCAAAACGCCATACATCATACCTTTGCACACATTAATATCTTCAACTGAGACATCGCTATACTTTTCGAGATTGCTGAAACCTTTGGCAATATCTACATAATTGACTGTTCCGTTAGATGTGGCAAAGCTCAGGCCATATCCTAATGCAGTAATCGTGTCATTATCAAGCTGTCTATCCGAGAGGTTTATAACAAAATCCCGGTTAGAGTGTTTATTCCAGTCACTTTGTTCAATAAGTCTCTTTAATTTGAAATCAAGTTTAGTACTCACCTTTCTGCAGGCAGACCTCAAAGTAGTATAACAGTAATCCATCATACAATGGTTCCATTCAGGTGGAATGGCTTCGAGAAAAGAGTACTTACATTTATCTACCACTTTAAAACATTCACGAACTTCAAATTTAAGTAAATCGATGTTTTTCATAAGCACTATGCGGGGTATCTCATCAAACGGAACATCTGACGATTTAAGAACACTGTTGGGCAATAATGCAACCTGTCCTCTTAAAAAGAACGTCAACATTTGCCGTTTGACTCTACGGCTGTTTTTCAACGTTATTTTGTGTAAAACTACGTCTATTATCGCTTCCATGGACTATCTCTTGTTATACAATGAAATACCACGCTCTTATTATTCTATAACTCACTGACTATGCTCTGATATTTGTTCTTCAAGTAAAAATATATATATTTTTGCCTTAATTAGGCAATAATCCAGAAAATTCCTGCCTATCGATCTTTATATTTAGGAAAACATCTAATAAATTTGGAAATGAATTTTTCGTTCGCCGACAGTTGCCTGTTAATATTTAACCCTCTATGCTTTAATGTCGCTGGTCATTGTGACTTTCCTAGGATTTATATAGGTTTTGTAGTAGCATTTAGTCAGACTACAGTAATTTAACTAATGGGAAACCTCTATAGTCGTCGTAAATTAATAATAATCATTTATCAAATAATAAATTAGCAAACATATACAACATTTTATGTTACGACGTTTCGGGTAGGCCGTTCCGTTTGTTTTCAACCCCAATGGTTCAAAATACACAATACTTTTAATATATAAGTGACTAAGTATGCTCTAATATATGGTCCTCAATGAAAATTATCGTTTTTTTTTTGTTAATTTGTCCATAATGAATAAGATTCCTTACTGTTGATCTTTATATTAAGAAAAACATCTAAACAAATTGGTATTGTGTTTTCGTTTAGATAAAGTTTCCAGATACTATTTCCTAGTTATCAATTAATGTAGGTGGTTATTTTAATTTGCAGCTACCAGGGGCTTTCTCCCATTATACAATATAAATGTACTCACTAACTATTCTCTGGTATCTGTTCTTCAAGTAAAATTACCTATTGTTTTTGCTTAATTAGTCCATAATTCATAAAAATCCTTCAGGTCGATCTTTATATTTAGGAAAACATCTAATCAATTTGGAATTTAATTTTTCGTTCACCGACAGTTACCAGCTACTATTTCATTGTTATATTTTATGTCGCTGGTCATTACGATTTTCCAAGAATTTAAATAGCTAAACAGCAAGTAACATCTTGTTAGAGTACAGGAATTTACCTATGGAAAACCTCGATAGCTGCCGAAAATTATTAATGATTATATATGGAATTTAAAATAATGAATTGTAATTCATTTTCGGTTGTAAAAGGTTTACAACCGAATTGTTTAAAAATCACACTATTTTAAATGTATGAGTCACTAGTATGCTCTGATATATGTTCTGCAATGAAAATAAAGATTGTTTTGTTGTTAATTACTCCATAAATGTGTAATGTGTTAATTCAATCAAAAATCTTTTTGCAACGTTTATATGCGATATTCGTAGCTGGCATCTACCAAATATTTAAAAATAAGTTACAACATTCTATTAATATATAATGTTGAAATACATATCACACAAAGTCAAAAATCTTTTGCAACGTGTTATGCGATTTCGTAGCTGCATCTACCAAATATTTAAAAATAAGTTACAACATTCTATTAATATATAATGTTGAAATACATATCACACAAAGTCAAAAATCTTTTTGCAACGTTTATATGCGATATTCGTAGCTGGCATCTACCAATATTTAAAAATAAGTTACAACATTCTATTAATTATAATGTTGAAATAAATATCACACAAAGTCTGTATATCTGTTTTTAGATGTCTTTTAAATTTTTCATTTAAAATATTATTAATAATTTTTGTGAATCTTGAGTAAAAATTATGTTAATTATTATTAATCTAATTGTTATTATTTTAAGTAAAAGAATTGCAAGTATTCGAATAGCCACGGGTCTCTGTTTGTGTATGAATGCACGGATTTGTTTTGTTATGAGATGGACGCCTGAGAAAGCATGTGTAGGCCACCTGTGGGTCGCATCCGATCCCACGATCGTCGTCACCCCTAAATCAACACAACAACAGGCCACCTGTGTTATCCAGGTATTTAGTATTTAAGATTATAATAAGTAATATTTCTTTATAATAATATTGCAGCAGGTGGTGTGGTGGTAGGACACTCGCCTGGCGTTCCGCGAGCGCTATGTCATGGGTTCGTATCCTGGCCGGAGAGGATTTACTGGGCGCAAATCCTTACCTGTAGCCTCTGTTTAACGCAACAGTAAAATGTGTACTTGGATGAAAAAGCGATTCTTCGCGGCGGGGATCGTATTCCAGAGACCTGCCCGAAACGCTACGCGTACTAGTGGCTGTACAAGAATGTAACAACTCTTGTATATATCTCAGGGTAAGGGCTAGGCATTTACACTCTTAGGTCAGCAAACTAGCTAGAAGGTTAGACCATTAGACTCCACTGGTCAATCGGGGCCCTGCATGGCCTAGCTTATCCTAACCTAGCCCAGCTTAAACCATCTTAGCATAGTTCATTCTAGCTGTGCATAGTGCTTGCACAGCCTTGCTTATCCTAGTTTACCTCTTCCTAGCCTACCATAGCCAAGCCTATCCCAGTATACCCTTACCTAGTCTTGCCTAGCCTAACCCTGCCTTGCTTTTAAACATGACCAGTCCTTCCTACCCTAGCCAAGCCTTGACCAGCTTAGCCAAGCCAATCCCTGCCTAGATTTAGCATAGCCTAGCCTTTTTATTAATATATAGAGGGTACCACCTCTGGTGAGTTTGTAGGAACCCTCCACTTATAGGGTTGAGGGTTCCATATATATATATATAATATATATATATATATATATATATATATATATATATATATATATATATATATATAA
>WNGS01137365.1:0-10748 GCA_020271785.1 Procambarus virginalis
TGGAAGGCTTATAGCCACCTGTGGAAGGCTTATAGCCACCTGTGGAAGGCGTATAGCCACCTGTGGAAGGCTTATAGCCACCTGTGGAAGGCTTATAGCCACCTGTGGAAGGCGTATAGCCACCTGTGGAAGGCTTATAGGCACCTGTGGAAGGCTTATAGCCACCTGTGGAAGGCGTATAGCCACCTGTGGAAGGCGTATAGCCACCTGTGGAAGGCTTATAGCCACCTGTGGAAGGCGTATAGCCACCTGTGGAGGCTTATAGCCACCTGTGGAAGGCTTATAGCCACCTGTGGAAGGCTTATAGCCACCTGTGGAAGGCGTATAGCCACCTGTGGAAGGCTTATAGCCACCTGTGGAAGGCTTATAGCCACCTGTGGAAGGCGTATAGCCACCTGTGGAAGGCTTATAGCCACCTGTGGAAGGCGTATAGCCACCTGTGGAAGGCTTATAGCCACCTGTGGAAGGCTTATAGCCACCTGTATAAGGCGTATAGCCACCTGTGGAAGGCTTATAGCCACCTGTGGAAGGCTTATAGCCACCTGTGGAAGGCTTATAGCCACCTGTGGAAGGCTTATAGCCACCTGTGGAAGGCTTATTAGCCACCTGTGGAAGGCTTATAGCCACCTGTGGAAGGCGTATAGCCACCTGTGGAAGGCTTATTAGCCACCTGTGGAAGGCTTATAGCCACCTGTGGAAGGCTTATAGCCACCTGTGGAAGGCGTATAGCCACCTGTGGAAGGCTTATAGCCACCTGTGGAAGGCTTATAGCCACCTGTGGAAGGCTTATAGCCACCTGTGGAAGGCTTATAGCCACCTGTGGAAGGCTTATAGCCACCTGTGGAAGGCTTATAGCCACCTGTGGAAGGCTTATAGCCACCTGTGGAAGGCTTATAGCCACCTGTGGAAGGCTTATAGCCACCTGTGGAAGGCTTATAGCCACCTGTGGAAGGCTTATAGCCACCTGTGGAAGGCTTATAGCCACCTGTGGAAGGCTTATAGCCACCTGTGGAAGGCTTATAGCCACCTGTGGAAGGCTTATAGCCACCTGTGGAAGGCTTATAGCCACCTGTGGAAGGCTTATAGCCACCTGTGGAAGGCTTATAGCCACCTGTGGAAGGCTTATAGCCACCTGTGGAAGGCTTATAGCCACCTGTGGAAGGCTTATAGCCACCTGTGGAAGGCTTATAGCCACCTGTAGAAGGCTTATAGCCACCTGTGGAAGGCTATTAAGGCCGCAACAACAACAACAACAGCTGACTGACCAACCACCAAGACTACTTTAGTCCTGAACATTGTCCAGGACTAAACTGTGAGTGTATACACACCAAGAGGGGGTCCACCACACGTCCCGGTCCTTGTGGTGGTCCACCCGGGGGTCCACCACACGTCCCGGTCCTTGTGGTGGTCCACCCGGGGGTCCACCACACGTCCCGGTCCTTGTGGTGGTCCACCCGGGGGTCCACCACACGTCCCGGTCCTTGTGGTGGTCCACCCGGGGGTCCACCACACGTCCCGGTCCTTGTGGTGGTCCACCCGGGGGTCCACCACACGTCCCGGTCCTTGTGGTGGTCCACCCGGGGGTCCACCACACGTCCCGGTTCTTGTGGTGGTCCACCCGGGGTCCACCACACGTCCCGGTCCTTGTGGTGGTCCACCCGGGGTCCACCACACGTCCCGGTCCTTGTGGTGGTCCACCCGGGGGACCACCACACATGTCCCGGTCCTTGTGGTGGTCCACCCGGGGGTCCACCACACGTCCCGGTCCTTGTGGTGGTCCACCCGGGGGACCACCACACGTCCCGGTCCTTGTGGTGGTCCACCCGGGGGTCCACCACACGTCCCGGTCCTTGTGGTGGTCCACCCGGGGGTCCACCATACATGTCCCGGTCCTTGTGGTGGTCCACCCGGGGGACCACCATACAAGTCCCGGTCCTTGTGGTGGTCCACCCGGGGGTCCACGATACATGTCCCGGTCCTTGTGGTGGTCCACCCGGGGGTCCACGATACATGTCCCGGTCCTTGTGGTGGTCCACCCGGGGGACCACCACACATGTCCCGGCCCTTGTGGTGGTCCACCCGGGGGTCCACCACACATGTCCCGGTCCTTGTGGTGGTCTACCCGGGGGTCCACGATACATGTCCCGGTCCTTGTGGTGGTCCACCCGGGGGTCCACGATACATGTCCCGGTCCTTGTGGTGGTCCACCCGGGGTCCACCATACATGTCCCGGTCCTTGTGGTGGTCCACCCGGGGGTCCACCATACATGTCCCGGTCCTTGTGGTGGTCCACCCGGGGGACCACCACACATGTCCCGGTCCTTGTGGTGGTCCACCCGGGGACCACCATACAGTCCCGGTCCTTGTGGTGGTCCACCCGGGGGTCCACGATACATGTCCCGGTCCTTGTGGTGGTCCACCCGGGGGTCCACGATACATGTCCCGGTCCTTGTGGTGGTCCACCCGGGGGACCACCACACATGTCCCGGCCCTTGTGGTGGTCCACCCGGGGGTCCACCACACATGTCCCGGTCCTTGTGGTGGTCTACCCGGGGGTCCACGATACATGTCCCGGTCCTTGTGGTGGTCCACCCGGGGTCCACGATACATGTCCCGGTCCTTGTGGTGGTCCACCCGGGGGTCCACCATACATGTCCCGGTCCTTGTGGTGGTCCACCCGGGGGTCCACCATACATGTCCCGGTCCTTGTGGTGGTCCACCCGGGGGACCACCACACATGTCCCGGTCCTTGTGGTGGTCCACCCGGGGTCCACCACACGTCTCCCGGTCCTTGTGGTGGTCCACCCGGGGACCACCACACATGTCCCGGTCCTTGTGGTGGTCCACCCGGGGGTCCACCACACGTCTCCCGGTCCTTGTGGTGGTCCACCCGGGGGTCCACCACACATGTACCGGTCCTTGTAGTGGTCCACCCGGGGTCCACCACACGTGTACCGGTCCTTGTGGTGGTCCACCCGGGGTCCACCACACGTGTACCGGTCCTTGTGGTGGTCCACCCGGGGGTCCACCACACGTGTACCGGTCCTTGTGGTATAATTATCCCGCTCGTAACTTCAATTTATAGAACACAACATATCGAAAGTAAATTACAACCTTAAATGACATGCCTCTATCTTGAGGTTATCTTGAAATGATTTCGGGGCTTTAGTGTCCCCGCGGCCGGTCCTCACCAGGCCTCCACCCCCCAGGAAGCAGCCCGTGGCAGCTGACTAACACCCAGGTACCCATTTTACTGCTAGGTAACAGCTGCATCAGGGTGAAAAAAAACTCTGCCCATTGTTTCTCGCCGGCGCCTGGGATCGAACCCGGGACCACATGATCACAAGTCCAGCGTGCTGTCCGCTCGGCCGACCGGCTCCTCCGATAGCCAGTTGTTAGTCCGTAAGTATTTCCGCTTTTACCGGCATGTAACACCTACCTTATTGACAACGATATTATGTGGAAAACTAAACAAAAAACTAATTCTTAGTGTGTTTAATCACACATTTATTGAAAGTGATTTTGAAGTGGTTATCATACAACGTTTCTCGTAGAGTCTCTCTCACTCGGGGCACAGGGCACCGTGGCCCCTCCACCCCGTGGCACAGGGCACTTACCCTGTGGTACAGCATATCTTCTCAAGGGAACACGTCCACGGCGTTCCTGTTGAGAGAGTTCCGTGCCTTGTTCCAAGGGCACTCAGCCCACAGGCCTGTAAGCTCTTCCCTTTGACCCTTGGCACAAGGAGTTTCTCCTCAGACATGTCCCCTCTCTCACACACCGCCTTGAGAAGGGTGTCTGCCCTTCAACACCACCATGGACACAAGCTCTTCCCTCGCCCTCCCCTCACTCACTCTCTTATCACAGCAGATAACCCTGGTAGTGAATGGTTCTCCTGTTATCCCAGTAGATAACCATGGTAGTGAATGGTTCTCCTGTTATCCCAGTAGATAACCCTGGTAGTGAATGGTTCTCCTGTTATCCCAGTAGATAACCCTGGTAGTGAATGGTTCTCCTGTTATCCCAGTAGATAACCCTGGTAGTGAATGGTTCTCCTGTTATCCCAGTAGATAACCCTGGTAGTGAATGGTTCTCCTGTTATCCCGTAGATAACCATGGTAGTGAATGGTTCTCCTGTTGTCCCAGTAGATAACCATGGTAGTGAATGGTTCTCCTGTTATCCAGCAGATAACCATGGTAGTGAATGGTTCTCCTGTTATCCCAGCAGATAACTACCGTAGATAATGAATGGCTCTCATGTTACCCATGTAGATAACCCATGATAGATAATGAACGATTCTCCTATTATGCAAGTAGATAAAGAGGTGGGTAGATACTTATTGGTTATCCTACTATCCAAGTAGATAACCAGAGTAGAGTGTAAAAGGGCGCCTGTCATCCAGCTTAAAGACATTATTATTTCGATTTTCCCTCTTACCTCATTCGCCCCAGAAGGTACGAAAGGTAGACAGAGGAGAGGGCAGACAACCAAGAATGAAGGTACGAAAGGTAGACGAGAGGAGAGGGCAGCAACCTAGAATGAAGTACAAAAGGTAGACGAGAGGAGAGGGCAGACAACCTAGAATGAAGGTACAAAAGGTAGACGAGAGGAGAGGGCAGACAACCAAGAATGAAGGTACAAAGGTAGACGAGAGGAGAGGGCAGACAACCTAGAATGAAGGTACCAAAGGCAGACGAAGAAGAGGCAGAACCAAGAATAGAAAGCGGAAAAGGAGAAAGCAATAAAGATGACCATAGTGGTAAAGGAGATAAAAGGCCACATTAGTAGATAGAGCGGTGTTAAAACAAAGGAATTATGTACACGAAAGAAGAAGAAGGTGAGAGAGAGGGGAAAAAAAACTTTTTTGATAAAAAAAAGGCCAAAAAAGAGAATTTTTTTTTGAAGACGAATGAACACGATAAGTGGGGCCTCAGCTCTTGGTCCCCGCTTCTCAACTTTGGTTCGTGCTGTTGTATATCTTAAGGCTCCTGAACCTGCCCTGTGTACGGAGACCTTTTGCCTGCACCAACAGCTCTTAGGAACAACGGAAGATAGAGACAACGGCACTATTGGTGCGTCTTGACAAGCTCCTGCTTGACAGTGCTCGAGGGTCACCTTAATGTAGGTTCCCTCAGTGGCTGTAGTGTCTCAGTGGTGGTGTCACAGTGGTGGCACTGGAAGAGGTGGTAGGTGGTGGTGATGTTAGTGGTGGAGATACTGGTAGTGTGATGGTGGTGGGGGTGGTTGGTAGTGGTGTTTTTTTTTTTGCAGGGATATTCCTGCGCTGACCCACTAAGTGTTGCTTGTTTCTGTTTTACTTGGGCGGAGTGTGAGTATTTATGACTCGTATGGTCGCTCAGTATTTTGTCCCATGTGTTTAACAACTTCTTCTGCTCTGTTGATCTTAAGTTGAAATCTTCATGGGTTTGTAACTGTGCACTGTGTTAGATATGTTCCAGTGGTCTGTTGTGGTTGTAACTGTGCACTGTGTTAGATAATGTTCCAGTGGTCTGTTGTGGTTGTAACTGTGCACTGTGTTAGATAATGTTCCAGTGGTCTGTTGTGGTTGTAACTGTGCACTGTGTTAGATAATGTTCAAGTGGTCTGTTGTGGTTGTACTGTGCCCTGTGTTAGATAATGTTCAAGTGGTCTGTTGTGGTTGTAACTGTGCACTGTGTTAGATAATGTTCAAGTGGTCTGTTGTGGTGGTGACAATGGTGGTGGTGGTGGGTGAGGCAGCTGGGTAGCCACCATGGTGGTGGGTGAGGCAGCTGGGTAAGCCACCATGGTGGTGGGTGAGGCAGCTGGGTAAGCCACCATGGTGGTGGGTAAGGCAGCTGGGTAAGCCATCATGGTGTGGGTGAGGCAGCTGGGTAAGCCACCATGCGGCCGACCATCAAGAATAAATTACCAACCAATTTCGAGCGCCATTACCAGCGACAGCCGCGGGCCGTTCTTCCCCAGATAGTGGTAGTGAGCCGGGCCCCCACACCCACCACCCCCACCCACCACCACCACATCCTGGGGCCTGGCTCATCCTATCTGCACCCCGGCCCCACCACATCCTCAGACTGTACTCCGGAGAGGGATAGCATTTAACATTCTGTGCACTTCAAGACCTCAAACCAACACAGAGAGACTATCAGCAGAACATAAGTTGATAATGTTCATGCATGCAATTGCCTATTAATATCCATTCTGTTTCATCTACTTGTCCATCTCATTCCCGTCCTGTACCACCTCACCACAAAAGGTGAGCTGGTACAGGGCCATCATTTGTAACATCATGGTAAATATGTCTTTGAGAATGTAATGAGTGCTTTGCGAAACGCATCGCTAGGCATCAGTCCATAATAAAGCGTAAAAATGAACTTTGGATAGTGAATTTTTCAACTTCTCTCGACAGTGAAGAAAAACATAAGAAATATTGAGAAAATTCATGTTATAATCATTTATCATACCCTTCGGTCATATTCAACAACACATATATATATATATATATATATATATATATATATATATATATATATATATATATATATATATATGTCGTACCTAGTAGCCAGAACGCACTTCTCAGCCTACTATGCAAGGCCCGATTTGCCTAATAAGCCAAGTTTTCCTGAATTAATATATGTTCTCTAATTTTTTTCTTATGAAATGATAACGCTACCCATTTCATTATGTATGAGGTCAATTTTTTTTATTGGAGTTAAAATTAACGTAGTTATGTGACCGAACCTAACCAACCCTACCTAACCTAACCTAACCTATCTTATAGGTTAGGTTAGGTTAGGTTAGGTAGGTTAGGTAGTCGAAAAAACATTAATTCATGAAAACTTGGCTTATTAGGCAAATCGGGCCTTGCATAGTAGGCTGAGAAGTGCGTTCTGGCTACTAGGTACGACATATATATATATATATATATATATATATATATATATATATATATATATATATATATATATGCGAACAAGCCTGAATGGTCCCAGGACTATATGCAACTGAAAACTCACATCCCAGAAGTGACTCGAACCCATACTGTCACTTCTGTCGAGTCACTTCTGGGGTGTGAGTTTCAGTTGCATATAGTCCTGGGGACCATTCAGGCTTGTTCGCATTTGTGTTCTTCACGTGTTGCCCCAAAAAATGAGGTGATTTGATAAAATGCTATGCCCAAGATTACCATCCGAGTGCCGGCGGGGAAGTGGTTCAAATAGCTTCGGCTATCACTTCCTTATGTCCGGACGTGATGGTCAAGCGGATTAAGGCGTCCCTGTACATATCAGTTGCGTTGCTCCTGGCAGTATGGGTTCGAGTCACTTCTGGGGTGTGAGTTTTCAGTTATATATATATATATATATATATATATATATATATATATATATATATATATATATATATATATATATATATATATATATATATATATATATATATATATATATTTATTTATTTATTTATTCCCAAGCATCGCACAAAATAACCAGCACGATATTCGTTCCTTGTATCCAGGAAATAAGACTGGCACAAGGTTGTGTGTGTGTGGTAGAGAGCGTGACCCTGGGAGGAGCGTGACCCTGGGAGGAGCATGACCCTGGGAGGAGCGTGACCCTGGGAGGAGCGTGACCCTGGGAGGAGCATGACCCTGGGAGGAGCGTGACCCTGGGAGGAGCGTGACCCTGGGAGGAGCATGACCCTGGGAGGAGCGTGACCCTGGGAGGAGCGTGACCCTGGGAGGAGCGTGACCCTGGGAGGAGCGTGACCCTGGGAGGAGCGTGACCCTGGGAGCGTGACCCTGGGAGCGTGACCCTGGGAGGAGCGTGACCCTGGGAGGGGCGTGACCCTGGGAGGAGCGTGACCCTGGGAGGAGCGTGACCCTGGGAGGAGCGTGACCCTGGGAGGAGCGTGACCCTGGGAGGGGCGTGACCCTGGGAGGAGCGTGACCCTGGGAGGAGCGTGACCCTGGGAGGGGCGTGACCCTGGGAGGAGCGTGACCCTGGGAGGGGCGTGACCCTGGGAGGAGCGTGACCCTGGGAGGAGCGTGACCCTGGGAGGGGCGTGACCCTGGGAGGAGCGTGACCCTGGGAGGAGCGTGACCCTGGGAGGGGCGTGACCCTGGGAGGAGCGTGACCCTGGGAGGAGCGTGACCCTGGGAGGAGCGTGACCCTGGGAGGAGCGTGACCCTGGGAGGGAGGGATTGCTACCTCACCAAACACAAGCACATACGTGCTTCGATCCGCGTATTTATAACCTGAACCAGTACCTACCGGAGGGCAAGTGGCGGAACGCAGGAATTATTGAAGCGGGAGTCGCTGTTTATCTGGTACACGGGAGTACTGGAGCACCGTACACGGGAGTACTGGAGCACCGTACACGGGAGTACTGGAGCACCACACACGGGAGTACTGGAGCACCACACACGGGAGTACTGGAGCACCGTACACGGGAGTACTGGAGCACCGTACACGGGAGTACTGGAGCACCGTACACGGGAGTACTGGAGCACCGTACACGGGAGTACTGGAGCACCGTACACGGGAGTACTGGAGCACCGTACACGGGAGTACTGGAGCACCGTACACGGGAGTACTGGAGCACCACACACGGGAGTACTGGAGCACCGTACACGGGAGTACTGGAGCACCGTACACGGGAGTACTGGAGCACCGTACACGGGAGTACTGGAGCACCGTACACGGGAGTACTGGAGCACCGTACACGGGAGTACTGGAGCACCGTACACGGGAGTACTGGAGCACCACACACGGGAGTACTGGAGCACCACACACGGGAGTACTGGAGCACCGTACACGGGAGTACTGGAGCACCACACACGGGAGTACTGGAGCACCGTACACGGGAGTACTGGAGCACCACACACGGGAGTACTGGAGCACCACACACGGGAGTACTGGAGCACCACACACGGGAGTACTGGAGCACCGTACACGGGAGTACTGGAGCACCACACACGGGAGTACTGGAGCACCGTACACGGGAGTACTGGAGCACCACACACGGGAGTACTGGAGCACCACACACGGGAGTACTGGAGCACCACACACGGGAGTACTGGAGCACCACACACGGGAGTACTGGAGCACCACACACGGGAGTACTGGAGCACCACACACGGGAGTACTGGAGCACCACACACGGGAGTACTGGAGCACCACACATGGGAGTACTGGAGCACCACACATGGGAGTACTCGAGCACCACACATGGGAGTACTCGAGCACCACACACGGGAGTACTGGAGCACCACACACGGGAGTACTGGAGCACCACACACGGGAGTACTGGAGCACCACACACGGGAGTACTGGAGCACCACACACGGGAGTACTGGAGCACCACACACGGGAGTACTGGAGCACCACACACGGGAGTACTGGAGCACCACACACGGGAGTACTGGAGCACCACACACACTCAAGGCTGAATTTTGAAATTTTGGGCAACAATTATTTACGCGTTCTGTGTCTTTCCTTCACTACACGTCACAAATGCAACTTCTCATCCAGTAAATGACTGTTTTTATTCAAAATTTGACCTGCAGGATTTTCCCCACAGAACTATGAGAAACGTAAGACTAACTAAGCAATCTAAGCTGTCGTAGGCTATACATAAGCCCTCGTAGCCTAATATGTGCTATAATAGGCCTAATTATACATATTTTTTGCTATTATAGGCATAGGAAAATGTTCGTTTAGTTTTGTCTTTTTTTTCGTACCCTGTAGAAAACTAATAATTGAGTGGTCGTAGTTACGGAACTGTCATTTAGGATAATGGCTTGCTTAACTATGTATTGAACAATTTCCGGAGCTAAGTACGATTAAACTGTCTCAGGGAGAACAAAACTCGTTCATTCTACCAATAACTGCTCACAGTGTAATCCTGTTGCAATTGGATACTGTCAAAATAAATATAAATTATTTCAGCTTAGTTAAATTGTGGAATTGTTTGAGTGGTGGCGCTGGTAATCTGATCCCGACCAGCGGAACCAATTTCGTAAAGTTACAATTTACTTGTACAAAAATATTAAAGTCGCTGAAGAGTAGGTGTACATAGTGTACACAATAGTGTACACTTAGTGTACAATAAGTGAACACAGTAGTGTACACTACTGTGTTTACTATGTGTACTTGCAGTATTCAATTACTTGACTACCTCAAGCACACACTGTAATATCCTAGGGTGCAGTCCTTGTGTATGGCAGTAAAGGCTGTTTACAACCAGAGCCTATACTGTAAACCACTAGAGCCTACACTGTGTAAACTAAAGGGCCTACACTGTGTAAACTAAAGTCTACACTATATAAAACATCAGAACTTATGTTGTAAGGTACACCCCACACACTGTGCAAACTGGAGTCTACACTATATAAACACCACACGAAGTGTACAAGATAAACTAGACTTTATTGCCCAACCATTAAATAAACTCGTAATCATAACAATATTCAAGCATTATGAGCGTGTTGGGTAGAGACGACGTGCGTCAGACCGGAGGACTAACTCCCCACGTCCAGCCGCGCCGAGCTCTCTGGCAGCACTGACATTCTTGATCATCAAATGGAACGCTGGTAACCTACCCACCAATCATGGAATAAGCTGCACTAAGCCCCCACCAATCAGCGGGCGGGTGCTGGGGAGATCATAACGGAACACGATTGGTTAAAACATTTTCGCCCATCTTGAGCGGCTACCAATCAAGTGGCGTGTGGGTGCAAATAACTGTA
>WNGS01137365.1:11748-28341 GCA_020271785.1 Procambarus virginalis
AACTTTGTTGGTAATTGTTATTTACACCATATACTGTACAACATTTACAGCAAAGAAAATGTTTGATAATGGCTATCTGGTTACTGTACCATTGTCTAGACTCTTCCTCGTTTTGCTTATCGTTATGTTTTTCGGTCGGTCTTTATTTATATATATATATATATTATATATACTTATAATATTTATATATCTATATATCTATATTGATATATAGATACATATACTATTATATATTGATATCTTCAATCTACGGGACTATCCGAACTGAAGTTAGAAACTGTCGGTCTGCCACAGATCATCCATAACCGCCTATCAGGTGAGTTAGCCTTATACTCTGGGCCTTGGGGGCTTGTTGTCACACTATATCAGCTGGATTCATGTAGGCCCGGTCCTGCCTGCAAGCGTTCCTCTGCACATCATTGGGGTCGGATGCAGTTTAATCCTGATAAACCTCCTCCATTGCTGATCGTCTATGTGCCTCCCACGTCTTATGCTGGTGACTGTTTTCAACAAGCCGCAGAGACGGGGCTTCTGCTAAGATCAATACGTGGTGGACCCCTCCTTGGTTACCCTGGATTCACGATTGGTCGCCGCCCATTATGGCCTAATAACACGCTCCCCCAACCACCACCTTACATCTCTGTCTGTAACTACATCACACAAAGAGTGTCTCTCTGCAATTCATAACGAGTAACTGGATTAATGTCGTCTTGGGAATTTCTTCCCTTAAGGAAAGATGACGTGAAAAGTTCAGCTTCTGAAGAGCCGGTCGTTGGGATCACTAGGATTTTTGAAATATATTTCTAAGGACTGAGGCTTGACGATTCTCTATATTTACCACCAGACTTGCTGCTCGCGTGGTTTGTTTCGATCAGATATACAGAGAGTTTCAGGTTCCTGTTGGAGAACACTGTTACTCGGGCCTCGAGGTTTGGCGCCGGGGGAAAACAAAAAACCTTTTGTTTTTTTCCCCACGCTGTTTCGGGCCTCGAGGGTGACCTGTCACGCTGTTCTCGGGCCTCGAGGGTGACCTGTCACGCTGTTCTCGGGCCTCGAGGGTGACCTGTCACGCTGTTCTCGGGACTACGAGGGTGACCGGTCACGCTGTTCTCGGGCCTCGAGAGTGACCTCTGTCACACTCACGTTGATATCCACCGAGAAATTAGGATGAAGAGAGTGGGAAAATAATGACACTGTTATGAATCCATAATAATTGATTCAACATTTATCATGATAAACATGTTTGTTCGTAATTCATTCCTCAGATATTTGAAATTAAACATTATATCCATTTGTTTTCTAATTTATATGTTTGAGTTAAATGTAGCATGCTGTAGTGTGCCTGTATGAGATATTTTAGTTATTGCATATTGCATATTGGACCATATATGGAGGTTCCAATAATGTGTGCAGTGTACCCAACTTAGCGTCACTGATTCACTCCATAATTATTCAGTTTTCTTGTAAGTACATTTCTTTTAATTACACCTTATTAGTGTTAAATGTATATTAGTGTATTTACAAGTATGTTTATAAGTATTACTCTCAGACACAGAGTATCTAGAGATTTCATGTGTGTTCCTTAGTTGGTAATGTGTAGACGCCTCGCCATGCATGCTCTAGCAGCTCTAGCCAGTAGCATGGTGCACTTGTCTGAGGTGGACCTTAGGGCCGTATTTATATATATATTTAAATATATAAATATATTTGTTTTACAACTGCAAAAACAGAGGAACCATACCCAGAGGTCAAGGGTAGCAACAGACACACACCACAATCATACAGGGTTGGACATATTCACCACAGTAACACAGGCCTGGACATATACACCACAGTAACACAGGGCTGGACATATACACCACAGTAACACAGGGCTGGACATATTCACCACAGTAACACAGGGCTGGACATATTCACCACAGTAACACAGGGCTGGACATATACACCACAGTAACACAGGGTTGGACATATTCACCACAGTAACACAGGGTTGGACATATTCACCACAGTAACACAGGGTTGGACATATTCACCACAGTAACACAGGGTTGGACATATTCGCCACAGTAACACAGGGTTGGACATATTCGCCACAGTAACACAGGGTTGGACATATTCGCCACAGTAACACAGGGTTGGACATATTCGCCACAGTAACACAGGGTTGGACATATTCGCCACAGTAACACAGGGTTGGACATATTCGCCACAGTAACCCAGGGTTGGACATATTCGCCACAGTAACACAGGGTTGGACATATTCGCCACAGTAACACAGGGTTGGACATATTCGCTACAGTAACACAGGGTTGGACATATACACCACAGTAACACAGGGCTGGACATATTCGCCACAGTAACACAGGGTTGGACATATACACCACAGTAACACAGGGCTGGACATATTCGCCACAGTAAGACAGGGCTGGACATATTCGCCACAGTAACACAGGGCTGGACATATTCGCCACAGTAACACAGGGCTGGACATATTCGCCACAGTAACACAGGGCTGGACATATTCGCCACAGTAACACAGGGCTGGACATATTCGCCACAGTAACACAGGGCTGGACATATTCGCCACAGTAACACAGGGCTGGACATATTCGCCACAGCAACACAGGGCTGGACATATTCAACACAGTAACACAGGGCTGGACATATTCACCACAGTAACACAGGGTTGGACAATATTCACCACAGTAACACAAGGGCTGGACATATTCAACACAGTAACACAGAGCTGGACAATATTCACCACAGTAGCACAGGACTGGACAATATTCACCACAGTAACACAGGGCTGGACAATATTCACCACAGTAACACAGGGCTGGACAATATTCACCACAGTAACACAGGACTGGACAATAATCACCACAGTAACACAGGACTGGACAATATTCACCACAGTAAGACAGGGCTGGACCACCGTAACACAGGACAGAAAGGAAGACAGACAGAGACTACAAGACGCCCTGGACAAGTTGGAGTAATGGTCTACAAATGGTCTGTCCTTGTTCTTACATTCATCATCTGACAAAAGTCAGTGAGGCGGCGAGAGCCCGCGGCCATGACACTGCCATGTCGCATACTCTACCACTGTACCACCAAGACTTGGGAAGTCATACAACCGGATTTCTACTAAAATCACATAAGTGTGGAGGTCCCTACTGAAGGAAGTGCAAGTGTTTACGTCTGACCCACAAGCACTCGGGGGGAAGGGCAGAGTAGTGCCACACCTTACACCCCAACTGTGGCTGTGACATCTGTCATGACTACCAGCTGTGACACCCGTCAAAACTTCCAGGGCTGCGACAGTTGTGACACCTGCCCAAACCTTTACAGTGACAGCTACCAAATTGTTTAGCAGTAACACATGCCAAACCTTACAGCATGGACACTTGACAAAACTTGCATGAATAATACTTGTCAAAACTTCCAGCAGTGGCGAGGGCGAGCAAGACCAGAACACTCCAGGGCCGAGGCTTCCATCAGCAGTCACAACAGATACCTACTCAGTTCCCGCCACAATCAACGCCACACAATACAAAACTGGTGTCTGGGTAACTCTCTTCGAAACATTCGCGTTGGGCGAAACAGGTTCCTGGAATCCAGGCAGAGTAAGGACGAAAAGAACGTCCTCGAGAATAACCCAGGCTGCAGCAGCCTTGGGCGTTATTGAATTCCCCTTCGACCCGAGTCATTCGCTCGTCTATTAGTTGGTGCTTGACGACGGTGAACCAGGAATTGCCAGGGAGCGAGGGCTGGTGATGGGTGCTCCCGTCTGCGGTTAACCCGACCAGGATAACGCACGGGATATACAGCTCCGTCTCCTGCCTCGTTTTTATGCTTCTTCTTTATTAAATGTATCAGTGGAAGCTGTGTGTGTGTGTGTGTGTGTGTGTGTGGTGTGTGTGTGTGTGTGTGTGTGTGTGTGTGTGTGTACTCACCTATTTGTGCCTGCAGGATCGAGCATTGACTCTTGGATCCCGCCTTTCTAGCCATCGGTTGTTTATAGCAATGACTCTGGTCCTATTTCCTTATCATATCATATCTAGTTTTAAAGTTGTGAATATAGTTTGCTCCCACAACCTGCTCCCCAAGGGCATTCCATTTTCCCACTACTCTCACGCTAAAAGAAAACTTCCTAACATCTCTGTGACTCATCTGACTTTCCAGCTTCCACCCATGTCCCCTCGTTCTGTTACTATTCCATGTGAACATTTCGTCTATTTCCACTGTCAATCCCCCTGAGTATTTTATACGTTCCTATCATGTCCCCCCCTCTCCCTTCTTTTCCTAGTGTCGTAAGGCACAGTTACCTCAGGCGCTCCTCATACCCCATCTCTCGTAACTCTGGGACGAGTCTCGCTGCAAACCTCTGAATCTTTTCCAGTTTCCTTATATGCTTCTTCAGATGGGGACTTCATGATGAGGCGGCATACTCTAAGACTGGCCTCATCTAGGCAGTGTAAAGCGCCCTAAATGCCTCCTTACTTAGGTTTCTTGTGTGTGTGTGTGTGTGTGTGTGTGTGTGTGTGTGTGTGTGTGTGTGTGCGTGTGTGTGTGTGTGTGTGTGTGTGTGTGTGTGTGTGTGTGTGTGTGTGTTCACTTACTTGTGCCTGCAGGATCAAGCATTAGCTCTTGGACCCCGTCTTTCTAGCCGCCGGTTGTTTAAAGCAATGACTACTGTCCTATTTCCCTATCATATCTAATTAAAAATTGTGAATATAGTTTGTTTCCACAACCTGTTCCTTTAGTTCGTTCTATTTTCCCACTATTCTTACGCTAAATGGAAATTTTCTAACATCACTATGACTCATCTGAGTTTCAAGCATCCACTCATGCCCCGTTTTTTCCTCTTAGTATTCTGTGTTAACATTTCATATATTTCCACTCTGCCAATTCCCCTAAGTTTTTTTGCACGTCTCTATCATGTCTCCCTTCTCTCCTTTTTTCTAGCGTTGTCAAGTTCAGTTCTTTCAGTCGCTCTTCATATTTCATCTCTCTCAATTCTGGGACGAGCTTCGTCGCAAACTTCTGAACCCGTTCCAGTCTCCTTACATATTTCTTCAGGTGGGGGCGCCATACTCTAAGACTGGTCAAACGCAGGAAGTGTAATGCACGCTAAATGCCTGTTTACTTAGGTGCCTGAATGATGATATAACTTTTGCTAGCATAGAGTATGTTTCTGCCGTTATCCTATTTGCGTGTCTCTCTGGTGTTAGATTTGGTCTTACCTCCAGTACCATGTCTCTTAATCGGGTCGGAATAGGTTGGTAGTTTCCCTTCACGGTGTACTCTCCCTTTGGTCTCCTCTCACTTGTTAAGATTTCCTTCACTTTACACTTGCTCGTGTTGAATTCAATTTCTCCGACCTTCTCTGCAACTTATTCAAGTCCTCTTGGAGGATCCTACAGTTCTCATCTGCCATTACTCGTCTCATTAATCTCACGTCATCCGCAAACATCGGCTTACAAGACTGAACTCCTGTACACCAGTCATTTACGTATATTAGAAATATAATTCTTAATATACGTTACTGTTCGCCAGTTCGACTTTTCGTCCCTTACTGTTACTCCTTACCTATGCCAGGGGCTTTTTCCACCTGCCTCTCAAGCTTGTATAGTACTCTCCAGTGCGGAACTGCCCATCCTGTTCTGCTCTGCCTTATTCTTGTTACTTCATTATAGAATTTCAGAAGGTTTGTTAGGCATGCTTTTCTTTCCTGAACCCATGTTGGTGCTTGTTTACATACCTAACTCTCCCTAAGTGTGTAACCAGTCTTAATCTTATTCCTTCAAGTAGTTTACAGGACATGCTTGCCAATGACACTGGTCTATAGTTAAGTGCCTCTTCCCTATCTCCTTTCTTGAAAATTAGTACCACATTTGCCTTCTTGCAGCAAGTGGGCAACTCTCCCTTCGTAAGTGAGTCATTAAAGATCCGCGCTGGAGGCCCGCTACCCTCCTATACCATGACCTCAGCCACCACAGTCAGCGTCGCAGTCTGGAGCGTCGCCTGATCACACAGGCCGTTTGCCTTCCTAAGAGTTCGTTCTCTTCCTTCCAATTTCCCCGTGTATTATATATAAGATCTTTCTCCATATCTGCAACAGATTCTCAGAACAAAGGTGACAATGCCAGCCATCACAGATGATTGTATTTATGCAATCTTATTCGTGCAAATAAGATAGTAATCTTATTTCTCTCTCTGGTAAGTTATTTCTTTATGATTCAACATCATTTCATTTGAATATCCGTCCCTGGTGTTCTGAATATCCGACCGTGGTGTTCTGAATGTCTGACTTTGGTGTCCTGAATATCCGACCCTGGTGTTCTGAATATCCGACCCTGGTGTTCTGAATATCCGACCGTGGTGTTCTGAATGTCTGACTTTGGTGTTCTGAATATCCGACCCCGGTGTTCTGAATATCCGACCCCGGTGTTCTGAATATCCGACCCTGGTGTGGAGGAAATATTTGCGGAAGGAATTTACTTAGTTAATTGTGAACTATAAATCTGTCGGTAAGAAGTCGACTGTATTTTACTAATTCTTCATTCAAATATATCCCACAAAATTTGTGGGTTTAAATTGTTAATAGATTAGGCTAGAACAAGTAATTTGTTAAATGAATCTGATTGCATGGTTACATTTTATTTACTGATTAAATTGATTGAATTGTTTGTCTGTATCCTCAGGTTAGTCAAAATTATGACAGCTTAGGTGTTCTGGTGATAAATTTCTGGTGGGTGAGGCAGCTGGGTAAGCCACCATGGTGGTGGGTGAGGCAGCTGGGTAAGCCACCATGGTGGTGGGTGAGGCAGCTGGGTAAGCCACCATGGTGGTGGGTGAGGCAGCTGGGTAAGCCACCATGGTGGTGGGTGAGGCAGCTGGGTAAGCCACCATGGTGGTGGGTGAGGCACGCCTTGCGGCAGTGTGGACACGTCAACAATTCAAGTTCAAGTTCAAGTATGTTTATTGAGACAAGAAAAAATACATCTCAAAGGATAGAGTAGCTTAGGCTATTTCTACCCCCCCCCCCCCCTCTACTTCAAGTCCCTCAAGGGGCGCACAAATTCAGTGAGTACAAATCCACAAATCACAATACAAGAATCCCATTTAACATTGCAGATTAATATAGTAAACACAGCATATAAGTGTTACACTCTTGGGGCAAGAGCTTGTAGTTCCTAAGTATACTGTCTATCATACCATTATCACACATCCAAACAATTTGATGTGGCACATTACTTATTTTTTTTTTCTATAGTTATCAATAAGCTGACACTCTAATACATAATGTTCTAAGGTGTGGGCGTGCTGTTGTTGTTGTTGTTTAAGATTCAGCTATTGGGAACAAAAAGTTCCAAGTAGCACGGGCTATGGTGAGCCTGTAGTGGACTTACCTGGCACAGGAGCGGGGCTGTGGGCAAGGGGGGGGGGGGGTCTGTGGGCGTGCGGTGTACTACATAATTTACACTCATCTTTTTCACCGACATCAACACAGCATTTCCAGATATATTTGTCTCCTAATCTTAATCTCATGTAAATTGAATCCTTCCAAGTAGACTTTCCTCTACCATAGGTGAAGGACAAAGTTGTATTTATTATTGCCTAATTCTTAACTGTGCTACCATTCTCTTGCCATTCTCTTAACCTTTTCTTCATCCTCTTGGATCATATTCATTCTTGTTTTTATTTGTTTCAAAGTTATCTGACATACAACATCAACAAGAGTTTTTTTCCGTGGCTCTCTTCGCAATCTCATCAACTACCTCATTCAACAGTATTCCCACATGTGAAGGGATCCACATGAATCTTATTTTATACCCAGTTTTTTCTAATTTCTTAACACTCTCTCTACACTCTATCGTCTGCGATTAAAAGACTCTAACGCTCCTCAACTGTCAATAAAGAAGCAGGCATTTTTACCACATGTGATTACTTCCTGTAATCCTGTTAATACAGCTTGGAGTTCAGCCTACGTTGAAGAGACATTGTCAGCTAAGCGGCGTCCCACAACAGTATCTACAGTGCCGATGTCAGTGTACTCCCTGATCAAGTCTCCACATCCTGCCTTCCCATCCCTAGCTACTGACCCATCACAATATACATGTAGAGTGTTTTCTGTAGGTAATTTTCTAATTATACAATGATTTGTTGCCCTCAGCTCTATCTCATAAATACTTTTCTTTTTCTTTTGCAAGGGAATAATTACTACATCTACATTACAATCCTCCCATGGTGGTGTGAATTGTCTCTTATGCAAAACAATACATTCTGCAATAACATCATACTTTATAACATAAGGTACTTATATATGCTCTCTTCATATAGTTTATCATACATTGTTATTACTTCCGACCTTTTGAACTGAGAGGGTTAATTCATTAACTCCCCAACTCTCATTAATCTAATGGCAGAGGCTACATTTATCTTTGAAATTCTATCCCCAATACTCTTGAGATTCAATTCCATCCTCATTATGTTGACTAAACCACACACTAGAAAGTGAAGAGACGACGACGTTTCGGTCCGTCCTGGACCATTATAAAGTCGATTGTGTCCTCATCATTACATTTACGGGCTATTCATGCCCGTGCCACCTCTTGGGTGGCTTAATCTTTATCAATCAATCTATCAATCATCATTACATCATTTGGTCACCATTTGGTCCGGGAGTCATCTACCGTCACGCAGGGTGCATTTGCGCCTCCACAGATCTCCAGTATCATCTTTTGATACTGGTAATGGCTCAAAAGGGCCATCACTTACGGGCTATTCATGCCCGTGCCATCTCTTGGGTGGCTTAATCTTTATCAATCAATCAATCTCATCATTATCGGGAGACATCTCCCGTCACGCAGGGTGCAGTCGCACTTCCACAGATCTACAGTATCATCTACTGATACTGGTTATGGCTCAGAAGGGCCACCACTTACGGGCTATTCATGCCCGTGCCACCTTTTGGATGGCTTAATCTTCATCAACATCATCTCATTATTATCAATC
Source organism: Procambarus virginalis (assembly GCA_020271785.1). Lineage (NCBI taxonomy): Eukaryota > Metazoa > Arthropoda > Malacostraca > Decapoda > Cambaridae > Procambarus > Procambarus virginalis. The sequence continues at coordinate 20,770 of WNGS01137365.1, forward strand.
GTTTTTGGGCATCCTAAGATAATTCTCATGGCTTCAGATTGTACCTTCTCCAACTTGCCCAGTCTACCTTTACCAAAATAAGAAATGCCAGGTGCAGCATAATCAATAAGGGATCTTACAGTACTCAAGTATAACATTCGTAACACAGGGACTCCCACTCAGGTCACACAGCACCGCTCCTGTGCCAGGCAAGTCAATTACGGGCTCACCATAGCCCGTGCTACTTGCCCCGCTCCTGAGCCAGGTAAGTTACGGGCTCACCATAGCCCGTGGTACTTGCCCCGCTCCTGTGCCAGGTAAGTTACGGGCTCACCATAGCCCGTGCTACTTGCCCCGCTCCTGAGCCAGGTAAGTTACGGGCTCACCATAGCCCGTGGTACTTGCCCCGCTCCTGTGCCAGGTAAGTTACGGGCTCACCATAGCCCGTGGTACTTGCCCCGCTCCTGTGCCAGGTAAGTTACGGGCTCACCATAGCCCGTGGTACTTGCCCCGCTCCTGTGCCAGGTAAGTTACGGGCTCACCATAGCCCGTGCTACTTGGAACTTGTTCAGAGTAGCTGAATCTATAACAACAACAACAACAAGGACTCCCACTCCCTTTCCACAGCATGCCAAGAACTTCAGAGGTTGTAATCTCTTCCGACATTGACCCAACAGTCTGTTCATCTCAGCTTCCAAACTCTCATGGGTATATCCAACGTATATGCCTAAATATTTACATATATATTAACTCTATATTTTTACCGTTTATTTTCAATATGATGGGCCTCCGACTTCTACATTCAAACTTAGTTTTGAGTTCATTAACCACCAGTCCCATATGGCGACACAGCTTTCCGAAATTATCCAACACCGTTTGAACTCTTGAAATATCTTTGCCCTGAAACAAAATATCATCGGCATATATGATCGGAGTTACCCCAGTTGAGTATCTCTCAGATCCTATCTTATTCATTAGTATATTAAACAGGGTGGGACTCAACACTCCTCCCTGAGGTGTGCCGAGTTGAAAAGACCTCACGCCTGACATACAATCAGAGTTACTTGTAAATTCTGAAGATATAGACCTCGTAATTTTTCTATTTAAAGTTACAATTCAATAATAATTAAATACAATTAAAGTAATACAACAACGAAAGATGCATCGTCTTAGTGTATATACAATTTATATTATATTTGTAATATTATGTGCAGTTAAGTGGGGAAATTTCCCACACCTGGTGCTCTGATTAATCAACCCTGGTGGTCTGAGTAACCGACTCTGCTGTTTTGAGCCTACCCGTGTGTTCTAAATAACCGACCCCTGATGTTCTAAATAACTGACCTTGTGTTCAAAATAGCCTACCATGACGTTCTAAATAACCAACCCCTGATGTTCCAAATAACAGAGAATGGTGTTCTGTATACCCATCCCTTACATAAATGGAAAATAGAAGACTACAGCCTATCCGGAATATATACGACCTATTAACTCTAACCCACAAGTCTTTGGAGGACTGATCAATATGGCCCTTGTGATCATTAGTATCGCTTGATCGAACTGCTTCTCCTCATTCCTGGTCACAACTCAACAATATGTCAGTATTATCCAACGTTTTAATAGGAGCTTATAGAGTGACTGATAATACATATGAACATCACATTCTCCAACATATGTTTGGAGAATGTGATGTTCGGAGACTATGAAGTTGGGAGACAATACTGCTTCGAGACCATGATGTTTGTTGCGAACCATATGATGTTTGGAGAGTGATGGTTGGAGACCATGATGTTTGGAGACCATGATGTTGGGAGACCATGATGTTTGGAGAGTATGATATATTTGTATACAATGATTTGTATAAAGTATTATGTTTGGAAGCCATGATGTTTGCGGCTATGATGTTTGGAAGCCATAATGCTTGGAGATCATGATGATCATAGCCTATGATGTTAAGGAGACTATTTGTGTTTGGAGATCCTGATGTTTGGGGACGATGATATTTGGAGACTTTGATGTTCAATTATTATGTTTGGAGATTATTATGAATACCTTGAGCATACCTGGAGAGAGTGTCTAGAATTCTTCTCCTCCCCCGAGCCCGGCCTGACGCTAGGCTCGACAGGTATACTTGTAGAATATTCTGTATGAATACCGTTATGTGTACCGATCATGACGTATATAGAACATGATGTTTGAAGAAACAAGATGTTTTATGACTGTTATATTTGGAGGTTGTGATGTTTGGAGACTACGAAGTGTTTAGCGACCATGATTTTAGGAGACTATTGTTGTTGGAGACGATATTTACCAAATACTGTTGGTAAATATTTGGAGACAGTGATGTTTTGGAGAGAATGTGTGCGCTGGACATCAAGATAATGTTAGACAGTGATGTTTTGGAGAGAATGTGTGTGTTGGACATCAAGATAATGTTAGACAGTGATGTTTTAGAGAGAATGTGTGTGCTGGACATCAAGATAATGTTAGACAGTGATGTTTTAGAGTGAATGTGTGTGCTGGACGTCAAGATAATGTTAGACAGTGATGTTTTAGGGAGAATGTGTGCGCTGGACATCAAGATAATGTTAGACAGTGATGTTTTAGAGAGAATGTGTGTGCTGGACATCAAGATAATGTTAGACAGTGATGTTTTAGAGAGAATGTGTGTGCTGGACATCAAGATAATGCTAGACAGTGATGTTTTAGAGAGAATGTGTGTGCTGGACGTCAAGATAATGTTAGACAGTGATGTTTTAGAGAGAATGTGTGTGCTGGACGTCAAGATAATGTTAGACAGTGATGTTTTAGAGAGAATGTGTGTGCTGGACATCAAGATAATGTTAGACAGTGATGTTTTAGAGAGAATGTGTGTGCTGGACGTCAAGATAATGTTAGACAGTGATGTTTTAGAGAGAATGTGTGTGCTGGACGTCAAGATAATGTTAGACAGTGATGTTTTAGAGAGAATGTGTGTGCTGGACATCAAGATAATTGGAGACTGATGTTTGGAGACCTCGATATAATTGATATTCGGGACAAAGCCGTGTTGAGGACAACGATGTGTTTGAGACTTTGAAGTTGGGAGACAATGGCGTATGGAAACAATTGTGTTGGGGGGACAAAAATGTTTTGGGACATCAGAGTGTTTGGTGATGAGTGTGTCTGGTGATCAGTGTGTTTGGCGATCAGTGTCTGGCGACTAAAATGTCTGGCGATCAGTGTCTGGCGACTAGAATGTCTGGCGATCAGTGTCTGGCGATCAGTGTCTGGCGATCAGAGTGTTTGGCGATCAGTGACTGGCGACTAGAATGTCTGGCGATCACTGTCTGGCGACGAGAATGTCTGGCGATCAGTGTTTGGCGATCAGTGTCTGGCGACTAGAATGTCTGGCGATCAGTGTCTGGCGATCAGAGTGTTTGGCGATCAGTGTCTGGCGATCAGTGCCTGGCGACTAGAATGTTTGGCGATCAGTGTCTGGCGATCAGTGTTTGGCGATCAGTGTCTGGCGATCAGTGTGTGGCGATCAGTGTTTGGCGATCAGTGTCTGGCGACTAGAATGTCTGGCGATCAGTGTCTGGCGATCAGTGTCTGGCGATCAGTGTTTGGCGATCAGTGTCTGGCGACTAGAATGTCTGGCGATCAGTGTCTGGCGATCAGTGTCTGGCGATCAGCGTTTGGCGATCAGTGTCTGGCGACTAGAATGTCTGGCGATCAGTGTCTGGCGATCAGTGTCTGGCGATCAGTGTGTGGCGATCAGTGTGTGGCGATCAGTGTGATTGGTGGTCAGTGTGTCTGGTGGTCAGTGTGTCTAGCAATCAGTGTCTGGCGATCAGAGTGTCTGGCGATCAGTGTGTCTGGCGATCAGTGTGTCTGGCGATCAGTGTGTCTGGCGATCAGTGTGTCTGGTGATCAGTGTGTCTGGCGATCAGTGTGTCTGGCGATCAATGTCTGGCGATCAGTGTGTCTGGCGATCAGTGTCTGGCGATCAGTGTGTCTGGCGATCAATGTCTGGCGATCAATGTCTGGCGATCAATGTCTGGCGATCAATGTCTGGCGATCAATGTCTGGCGATCAGTGTGTCTGGCGATCAGTGTGTCTGGCGATCAATGTCTGGCGACCAGTGTGTCTGGCGATCAATGTCTGGCGACCAGTGTGTCTGGCGATCAGTGTCTGGCGATCAATGTCTGGCGACCAGTGTGTCTGGCGATCAATGTCTGGCGACCAGTGTGTCTGGCGATCAATGTCTGGCGATCATGTCTGGCGATCAATGTCTGGCGACCAGTGTGTCTGGCGATCAATGTCTGGCGACCAGTGTGTCTGGCGATCAGTGTGTCTGGCGATCAGTGTGTCTGGCGATCAATGTCTGGCGACCAGTGTGTCTGGCGATCAATGTCTGGCGACCAGTGTCTCTGGCGACCAGTGTGTCTGGCGATCAATGTCTGGCGACCAGTGTGTCTGGCGAACAATGTCCGGCGACCAGTGTGTCTGGCGATCAATGTCTGGCGACCAGTGTGTCTGGCGATCAATGTGTCTGGCGATCAATGTCTGGCGACCAGTGTGTCTGGCGATCAATGTCTGGCGACCAGTGTGTCTGGCGACCAATGTCTGGCGACCAGTGTGTCTGGCGATCAATGTCTGGCGACCAGTGTGTCTGGCGATCAATGTCTGGCGACCAGTGTGTCTGGCGATCAATGTCTGGCGACCAGTGTGTCTGGCGATCAATGTGTCTGGCGATCAATGTCTGGCGACCAGTGTGTCTGGCGATCAATGTCTGGCGACCAGTGTGTCTGGCGATCAATGTCTGGCGACCAGTGTGTCTGGCACCAGTGTGTCTGGCGATCAATGTCTGGTGACCAGTGTGTCTGGCGACCAGTGTGTCTGGCGATCAATGTCTGGCGACCAGTGTGTCTGGCGATCAGTGTGTCTGGCGACCAGTGTGTCTGGCGATCAATGTCTGGCGACCAGTGTGTCTGGCGACCAGTGTGTCTGGCGATCAATGTCTGGCGACCAGTGTGTCTGGCGATCAATGTCTGGCGACCAGTGTGTCTGGCGATCAATGTCTGGCAACCAGTGTGTCTGGCGATCAATGTCTGGCGACCAGTGTGTCTGGCGATCAATGTCTGGCGACCAGTGTGTCTGGCGATCAGTGTGTCTGGCGACCAGTGTGTCTGGCGACCAATGTCTGGCGACCAGTGTGTCTGGCGATCAATGTCTGGCGACCAGTGTGTCTGGCGATCAATGTCTGGCGACCAGTGTGTCTGGCGATCAATGTCTGGCGACCAGTGTGTCTGGCGATCAATGTCTGGCGACCAGTGTGTCTGGCGATCAATGTCTGGCGACCAGTGTGTCTGGCGATCAATGTCTGGCGACCAGTGTGTCTGGCGACCAGTGTGTCTGGCGATCAATGTCTGGCGACCAGTGTGTCTGGCGATCAGTGTGTCTGGCGACCAGTGTGTCTGGCGACCAGTGTGTCTGGCGATCAATGTCTGGCGACCAGTGTGTCTGGCGATCAATGTCTGGCGACCAGTGTGTCTGGCGATTAATGTCTGGCGACCAGTGTGTCTGGCGATCAATGTCTGGCGACCAGTGTGTCTGGCGACCAGTGTGTCTGGCGATCAGTGTGTCTGGCGATCAGTGTGTCTGGCGATCAATGTCTGGCGACCAGTGTGTCTGGCGATCAGTGTGTCTGGCGATCAGTGTGTCTGGCGATCAATGTCTGGCGACCAGTGTGTCTGGCGATCAGTGTGTCTGGCGATCGGTGTGTCTGGCGATCAATGTCTGGCGACCAGTGTGTCTGGCGACCAGTGTGTCTGGCGATCAGTGTGTCTGGCGACCAGTGTGTCTGGCGATCAGTGTGTCTGGCGATCAATGTCTGGCGACCAGTGTGTCTGGCGACCAGTGTGTCTGACGATCAGTGTGTCTGGCGACCAGTGTGTCTGGCGATCAATGTCTGGCGATCAGTGTGTCTGGCGATCAGTGTGTCTGGCGATCAATGTCTGGCGACCAGTGTGTCTGGCGATCAATGTCTGGCGACCAGTGTGTCTGGCGATCAGTGTGTCTGGCGATCAGTGTGTCTGGCGATCAGTGTGTCTGGCGATCAATGTCTGGCGATCAGTGTGTCTGGCGATCAGTGTGTCTGGCGATCAGTGTGTCTGGCGACCAGTGTGTCTGGCGATCAATGTCTGGCGACCAGTGTGTCTGGCGATCAATGTCTGGCGACCAGTGTGTCTGGCGATCAATGTCTGGCGACCAGTGTGTCTGGCGATCAGTGTGTCTGGCGATCAGTGTGTCTGGCGATCAATGTCTGGCGATCAGTGTGTCTGGCGATCAATGTCTGGCGACCAGTGTGTCTGGCGATCAGTGTGTCTGGCGATCAGTGTGTCTGGCGACCAGTGTGTCTGGCGATCAATGTCTGGCGACCAGTGTGTCTGGCGATCAATGTCTGGCGACCAGTGTGTCTGGCGATCAGAGTGTCTGGCGATCAGAGTGTCTGGCGATCAGAGTGTCTGGCGATCAGAGTGTCTGGCGATCAGAGTGTCTGGCGATCAGTGTGTCTGGCGACCAGTGTGTCTGGCGATCAATGTCTGGCGACCAGTGTGTCTGGCGATCAATGTCTGGCGACCAGTGTGTCTGGCGACCAGTGTGTCTGGCGACCAGTGTGTCTGGCGATCAGTGTCTGGCGACCAGTGTGTCTGGCGATCAGTGTGTCTGGCGATCAATGTCTGGCGACCAGTGTGTCTGGCGATCAATGTCTGGCGACCAGTGTGTCTGGCGATCAGTGTCTGGCGACCAGTGTGTCTGGCGATCAGTGTTTGGCGACCAGTGTGTCTGGCGATCAGTGTGTCTGGCGATCAGTGTGTCTGGCGATCAATGTCTGGCGATCAGTGTGTCTGGCGATCAGTGTGTCTGGCGATCAATGTCTGGCGATCAATGTCTGGCGATCAATGTCTGGCGATCAATGTCTGGCGATCAGAGTGTCTGGCGGTCAGAGTGTCTGGCGATCAGAGTATCTGGCGATCAGTGTGTCTGGCGATCAGAGTATCTGGCGATCAGTGTCCGGCGATCAGAGTGTCTGGCGATCAGTGTCTGGCGATCAGTGACTGGGGATCAGAGTGTCTGGCGATCAGTGTCTGGCATCAGTGTGTCTGGCGATCAGTGTGTCTGGCGATCAGAGTGTCTGACGATCAGAGTGTCTGGCGATCAGAGTGTCTGGCGATCAGTGTGTCTGGCGATCAGAGTGTCTGGCGATCAGTGTGTCTGGCGATCAGAGTGTCTGGCGATCAGTGTGTCTGGCGATCAGTGTGTCTGGCGATCAGTGTGTCTGGCGATCAGAGTGTTTGGCGATCAGAGTGTCTGGCGATCAGAGTGTCTGGCGATCAGAGTGTCTGGCGATCAGAGTGTCTGGCGATCAGAGTGTCTGGCGATCAGTGTGTCTGGCGATCAGTGTGTCTGGCGATCAGAGTGTCTGGCGATCAGAGTGTCTGGCGATCAGTGTGTCTGGCGATCAGAGTGTCTGGCGATCAGAGTGTCTGGCGATCAGAGTGTCTTGCGATCAGAGTGTCTGGCGATCAGAGTGTCTGGAGCCCAAGG
>WNGS01137370.1:0-12899 GCA_020271785.1 Procambarus virginalis
GGTCAGCTGAGTCTGACAGGTGACACGTGCCGATGTTTACCATATCGGTGCGCTCTAGAATATTATGCTATGAATGAGCAATTGTCATATATTAATCCTGATACATTGATGCATATATATTTCTCGTTGTCTTTTAAGTAAAATACCAAAAACCGTTGGGTGTTTGATATCATCCCCTCCATTTATCTTGTGGCCGTGTAACGAAGTAAAGCTGAGTGATCTGCCTGATACCACATTATTGGAATTTGCTCTTGCCACAATTACCTGACCACTGCAGTGTTACTGGCACAAGAAAAACCAGTTGGCGACCTTGAAGGCTGTGTAAGAGTTCGGTGTCGGGTGGGCCACAGATTGAGGGAACGATCTGTGCTCTCACTCATCTTATAATCTAAAGGCGGTTGTGAGATCGACTGGGATACTCTCGAGGCCAGCACTGGAGCCTAGAGGATGAGGGAAGACCCGCCCGAACGACGGTGAGTAAGGGTTATTGTTGGAGCAACCACCTGGGAAGGAGATCCAGTCTATTGTTGCTTTAACCCTCCCCTAACGAGTACACCGTGAAACCCCGACAATATATACTATATATATATATAATATATATATATATATATATATACATATATCACACACACAACACACAACACACACACCACACCCACACACAACACACACACACACACACATGCGGCTCCAGCATGGAGTCCCTATCTAGTCAAGCATAAGACTAAACTGGAAAAGGTTCAAAGGTTTGCACCAGACTAGTACCGAGCTGAGAGGTATGAGCTACGAGGAGCGACTGCAGGAATTAAACCTCACTTCGCTGGAAGACAGAAGAGTTAGGGGGGACATGATCACCACATTCAAGATTCTCAGGGGAATCGACAGGGTTGATAAAGATAGGCTGTTTAACACAAGGGGCACACGCACTAGGGGACACAGGTGGAAACTGAGTGCCCAAATGAGCCACAGAGATATTAGAAAGAACTTTTTTAGTGTCAGAGTGGTTGACAAATGGAATGCATTAGGAAGCGATGTGGTGGAGGCTGACTCCATACACAGTTTCAAGTGTAGATATGATAGAGCCCATTAGGCTCAGGAAACTGTACACCTGTTGATTGACGGTTGAGAGACGGGACCAAAGAGCCAGAGCTCAACCCCCGCAAGCACAACTAGGTGAGTACAACTAGGTGAGTACACACACCTACCTGTCGCTGCTCCAGCGTGTCGAACTTATAATCAGGCAATCGTCCCTAACGAGAGTAAATTGTCGAGGCTGAACATTGTCACTTCATAACGTCAAAGAGACTGGTGGTCTGGTTGGTAGGTCGTGTCGTGAAGCTCCTCCCATTGGTTACACTGGATCACGTGACCAGTAGAACATGGTCATCAGCTCTTTTCCCCAAAGCAATCTTGACTAACGATACATTAAAATACAGGAACAGAATGACAGAAAAGCTTATGTATCTTAACATATAGAATTCATTGGTAGTCCTTCAAGTCAGTTGTGGATTAGAATAGCTCACGAAGCTTCTTGAGTAATGACGGACTGTGGTTGTTACAGATTCAGCTACTCGGAACAAGTTCCAAGTAGCACGGGCTATGGTGAGCCCGCAGTGGACTTACCCGGCACAGGAGCGGTGCTGTGTAGGACAATCATATGCGAATTGTGGTGTTGTAACAAATCCTTATACAACCTCCCACACACTCATCCTTACACTCACCCTCCTCCTCCTCCTCACTCACACTAATCCTCACTCTCACACCACCACAACTGTCAACCACAGTTCCCCCTCATCATCTCTCCCTTAATTACCAGGCGTTGAGTTTTGCCTTCCCCGCCTAAAAAGACACCCTGCCAGAGTGAGGAATGAACCCAACTCATTACGGGATAAAGAATAGCGATCTTCTATTCTCACGTTTTATTTCGGAATTATAAATGCGTATTTATGGCCGCTGGTTGAGATAAGAGCCAGACTCTGTTGCTTACCGCGTGAGAGTGATTAAAGTGTAGCAATTTATTGCAGTGATGCAATTTGAATAGTTTTCCGCAAAACGGTAGGGAAGTTATTTATTGAAATGCACCTGTTACCCCTTGTGATGTACATGTTTGAAAAAAACAAATTAATCAGAGACCTTAAGGTGTCGTGATCCGATTTTATGGTTTCTGACTTATATAAGTGGCCCGAATGTGAATCCAGGAAAGAACCTTGATGGCAAACATCGGAATGACGACACTCTCCATAATAAACATAGGAACAAATCCACAAGGGCCGTGACGAGGATTCGAACCTGCGTCCGAGAGCATCCCAGACGCTGCTTTAATCGACTGAGCTAAGACATGGTCAAAAGGAGTTGAAACCGAAGTTCTACTGAACTTACTGGATCCTACAATCGTAGCTCAGTCGATTAAGGCAGCGTCTGGGATGCTCTCGGACGCAGGTTCGAATCCTCGTCACGGCCCTTGTGGATTTGTTCATTTGATGCATCACGCAATTGCGATTTCTGTATGTAATAAACATAGGAATTTGCTCACGAACCATACTGATGTACAAAATAATAAACTAGATTCACAAGATGCACACGAACAATCAATGGAGCAATTAGGCAGGAGAAAAAACTTACTGAAGACGAGATTAGGCTTGAGAATCAAATGATTTAAACAAATAAACGTGAATACGGGCAGACACCTCACCTGTCACAACAGTACTACAGAGAAGTAGTTACAGACAGTATACCACAGTAACGTGACTTAACATTTGACGCCCATCACACACATCTGAAATCAGAAGGAATTATATCTTATAAAGTTGAGGCTTCTCACCAGCTGTCAAGAAACCTGTCTAAGGCATTGACTGATGCCGATCAAGAGCTCGAGAACTTCAAGACGAAAAGAGACTTAAGGAACAAAAGTTTATGGGAGTAACAGAGACGGTGAACAAAACCATGAGGATCTGAACACTGACGGGGGTTCACAATAATCTTAGTAATGAACAACTGAACTTGCTTACGAATCCTACTGAGTTACAAAATATATATCCAGATGCACACGAGCGATTAAGAGTAACGAACAACGAATTACACAAGTAACGAAATTTTCGTAGAAGTATACAAATATTACACATGATTTGCTACAGTGTTTCTTCAAATCCCACAGAGCAGAACACGAAGATCTCACCTCAGAGCCGCCGCATGTAAACACAAACTTCACTACGATGTCAAGAAAATGTCCAGATCAAGAAAAGTTTAGAGCCAAACTGATGCATGTGAAAACTACCATTACCGGAATAACGAAAATAGGCATTAGAATAAAAAAAAGTATATGGAGGTCCTTGAGGAAAAACTTCTAGCTTGGTTTGGACCTTAAAAAAACGAGTGTAAAAATGACGTTGCTGAGATTAAACAGCAGCATAAAAGTCTAAAAAACTGTATCAGTCTGATAATGAACCTAACATCGTAGAAACGACAGGGAAATCTCTTCAGCATGGAAGCCTAACGCCCAGGACAAGAGATGTTTCAAGACCCATAACAGTCTTTTCTAGTTGCTCCACCTCCAGTTTCATTCTGAATCGTTATAGTATTTGTTACAGTAAACTATTCCCAATCAAGATGCACTTTTAGGATCACGTCCTCCCAGCGACTATAAGAAATATTGCCGGAACAACCGTGGACATTCAAGAGAAAAGTGGACTGTTTTCTAAGAGAAGTTCCGGATCAGCCGGGCTGTGGTGGGTATGTGGGCCTGTGGGCCGCTCCAAGCAACAGCCTGGTGGACCAAACGTTCACAAGTCAAGCCTGGCCTAGGGCCGAGCTTGAGAGTAGAAGAACTCCCAGAACCCCATCAAGCAGGTATCCCAGTCTGGTGAAGACCTTGGAGGCTTGTTGACAGTCTGTGCAGGTAGGCTGACTTTTATACAGATGAAGTATTATCTCACATTACCCCCCAGCAATGATTTTAATGTTGTATGGTTAGAATATCGATCATCACAGTTTTACTACAAGAACATCTGATATTTTATTACGAGTCGTACCTCTGTATCCATATAGCTATGATTCATTGTTTGGTAACAGCCACCTTCCTTGTTAGCTACAGCAAATTTTAGCAATGGCAACGGTTACTAGTATATACAGCATTACTATTACGTTTTGGTGCTGGTAAAAACAAGGGGTTCCTAGTCAGTACTCCAATTCTATAATGACGCTTTCTCCTGATAATTCAATATTTCTCTTCGTCTTTTATTCACTACGATCATATATTATATCATTATCAACATCTTATGTTATTTACCTTTGCTAAGTACTATTAAAGTATAGTCAGAGGAAGAAAACAACTCCGTTTTTTACACACAAAAAATCCTGGTTTGTGCCTCGGAGAGGCTACGGGATCCAGTAAGTTCAGTAGAACTTCGGTTTCAACCCTTTTTATCCCTGTCGTAGATCAGTCGATTAAGGCAGTGTCTGGGATGCTCCCGGACGCAGGTTCGAATCCTCGTCACGGCCCTTGTGGATTTGTTCATTTAACCTCGTTTTTTATTTGTTTAACGAAAAGCAACACCGGCGGCGCAATGTATTCCAAATAAAAATGCAAGGTAAGTGAAAACACAAGAAAATAACTAGTAATATGAACCAAACAATGGTAACATTACAATTATAAAAAAAGGCATCAAGCCAGATCTAACTACTGACCCTCTCAAAGGGGTGAAACTTACTCCCGGGCACCTATTTACTGCCAATTGAGCAGTCGCATTAGGTGAAAGGAAACGTGCCCAACCATTTCAGTCCCGCCCGAGATTTGGACCCGAGAGTCGAGAACGAACCCAAATGGCTCCAGAGCCATGAGGGCACTGCGAGTCTATCACACTGACACTAGAACATTAATGACCAAACCACACATCAGAAAATGAGGAAACGACGACGTTTCGGTTCATCTTGGAGCATTATCGAGTCCATCACACGACTTAATAATGGTCCATAAACACTAGTGGCAGCCGAGAGGTCAGACCCCATAAACACTAGTGGCAGCCGAGAGGTCAGACCCCATAAACACTAGTGGCAGCCGAGAGGTCAGACCCCATAAACACTAGTAGCAGCCGAGAGGTCAGTCCCCATAAACACTAGTAGCAGCGAGAGTCAGTCCCCATAAACACTAGTAGCAGCCGAGAGGTCAGTCCCCATAAAACACTACTAGCAGCCGAGAGGTCAGTCCCCATAAACACTAGTAGCAGCCGAGAGGTCAGTCCCCCTAAACACTAGTAGCAGCCGAGAGGTCAGTCCCCTAAACACTAGTAGCAGCCGAGAGGTCAGTCCCCCCTAAAAACTAGCAGCAGCCGAGAGGTCAGTCCCCCCTAAACAATAGTGGCAGCCGAGAGGTCAGTCACCCCATAAACACTAGTGGCAGGAGATGAGTCACAACGTGGCTAAAGTATGTTGACCAGACCACACACTAGAAGGTGAAGGGACGACGACGTTTCGGTCCGTCCTGAACCATTCTCAAGTCGATTGTGATGAGGGAGTAGAGACAGGCAATACATAGGCAAGAGAGAGCTGAGGAGCAAAGTAAGGTGTAGTAGAGGGGATAGTAATAATAATAAGAGCTGCAGAAGGCCTATTGGCCCATACGAGGCAGCTCCTATTATAACCACCGAATGAGAAGGAGATAGGAATAAGAAAAGGATAGGAAAAAGAAGAGGATAGCAAGGGAGCGTAGGAGAAGAGATAAAGAAAAGGATCAAAAACATCAGCAGCATATGCCAGGTTGGCTAACATAAGAACGGCCTTTAGAAACTTGTGTAAGGAATCTTTCAGAACATTATATACCACATATGTCAGACCAAACCTGGAGTATGCGGCTCCAGCATGGAGTCCATATCTAGTCAAGCATAAGACTAAACTGGAAAAGGTTCAAAGGTTTGCCACCAGACTAGTACCCGAGCTGAGAGGTATGAGCTACGAGGAGAGACTACTGGAATTAAACCTCACTTCGTTGGAAGACAGAAGAGTTAGGGGGGACATGATCACCACATTCAAGATTCTCAGGGGAATCGACAGGGTTGATAAAGACAGGCTGTTTAACACAAGGGGCACACGCACTAGGGGCCACAGGTGGAAACTGATTGCCCAAATGAGCCACAGAGATATTAGAAAGAACTTTTTTAGTGTCAGAGTGGTTGACAAATGGAATGCATTAGGAAGCGATGTGGTGGAGGCTGACTCCATACACAGTTTCAAGTGTAGATATGATAGAGCCCAATAGGCTCAGGAAACTGTACACCTGTTGATTGACGGTTGAGAGGCGGGACCAAAGAGCCAGAGCTCAACCCCCGCAAGCACAACTAGGTGAGTACAACTATGTGAGTACACACACACACAGAGCTCTGACCAAAGGCCAGAGCTCAACCCCCGCAAACACAACTAGGTGAGTACACACACTCACTCTCACTCTCACACTCACTCTCACACTCACTCACACTCACTCTCACACTCACTCTCACACTCACTCTCACACTCACTCTCACACTCACACTCACTCTCACACTCACTCTCACACTCACTCTCACACTCACTCTCACACTCACTCTCACACTCACTCTCACACTCACTCTCACACTCACTCTCACACTCACTCTCACACTCACTCTCACACTCACTCTCACACTCACTCTCACACTCACTCTCACACTCACTCTCACACTCACTCTCACACTCACTCTCACACTCACTCTCACACTCACTCTCACACTCACTCTCACACTCACTCTCACACTCACTCTCACACTCACTCTCACACTCACTCTCACACTCACTCTCACACTCACTCTCACACTCACTCTCACACTCACTCTCACACTCACTCTCACACTCACTCTCACACTCACTCTCACACTCACTCTCACACTCACTCTCACACTCACTCTCACACTCACTCTCACACTCACTCTCACACTCACTCTCACACTCACTCTCACACTCACTCTCACACTCACTCTCACACTCACTCTCACACTCACTCTCACACTCACTCTCACACTCACTCTCACACTCACTCTCACACTCACTCTCACACTCACTCTCACACTCACTCTCACACTCACTCTCACACTCACTCTCACACTCACTCTCACACTCACTCTCACACTCACTCTCACACTCACTCTCACACTCACTCTCACACTCACTCTCACACTCACTCTCACACTCACTCTCACACTCACTCTCACACTCACTCTCACACTCACTCTCACACTCACTCTCACACTCACTCTCACACTCACTCTCACACTCACTCTCACACTCACTCTCACACTCACTCTCACACTCACTCTCACACTCACTCTCACACTCACTCTCACACTCACTCTCACACTCACTCTCACACTCACTCTCACACTCACTCTCACACTCACTCTCACACTCACTCTCACACTCACTCTCACACTCACTCTCACACTCACTCTCACACTCACTCTCACACTCACTCTCACACTCACTCTCACACTCACTCTCACACTCACTCTCACACTCACTCTCACACTCACTCTCACACTCACTCTCACACTCACTCTCACACTCACTCTCACACTCACTCTCACACTCACTCTCACACTCACTCTCACACTCACTCTCACACTCACTCTCACACTCACTCTCACACTCACTCTCACACTCACTCTCACACTCACTCTCACACTCACTCTCACACTCACTCTCACACTCACTCTCACACTCACTCTCACACTCACTCTCACACTCACTCTCACACTCACTCTCACACTCACTCTCACACTCACTCTCACACTCACTCTCACACTCACTCTCACACTCACTCTCACACTCACTCTCACACTCACTCTCACACTCACTCTCACACTCACTCTCACACTCACTCTCACACTCACTCTCACACTCACTCTCACACTCACTCTCACACTCACTCTCACACTCACTCTCACACTCACTCTCACACTCACTCTCACACTCACTCTCACACTCACTCTCACACTCACTCTCACACTCACTCTCACTCCAATTTAGCTCGAGTGCTAAATTGGAGAGATAAATTAGGAATCAAGGAATCCCCATGGAGGGGAACAAACGTGGGGAGTAAAGTTAGTAGCTGTTATAGACGGGAATTTCCCTACTCAACATGTGAAGGAAAACACAAGGGAAAGAAAAGGAGATGCACCGAGCCTATTAAACTGATTTTCACTCAGAACGTAGAAGACATCGAGAATTTGGAACATGAAATACCTCTAGGAGCCAGTGACCATTGTTTCCTAGTCTTTGACTACATGATGGAATTCAAACTTGTGACCATGGGACAAGAGGTCTGGGAAAGGAGAGTTGACTATAGGAAAGGGGGGCTACAGGAGGATAAGGGACTATCTGGGAGAAGTGCAGTGGGAGAAATAAATTAGAGGAAAAACAGTCCAAGATATGATGGACCTAGTCATACGGGAATGCCAGGAGGCCGGAGAGAGATTTATACCAACAGTAAAGGAAAACAGAAGGAATATAATAACCCATCGTTTAATAGACAGTGTCAGGAAGCAAAATGAGCAGCAGGCAGGAGTGGAGGAAGTACAGAAGACAAAGGACAGAGGACAACAGGGTCAGATGCAGAGCTAGGAACGATTACATTAACATAAGAGCATCGGAAGGAAATTATGAGAACGATATTACGATCAAAGCGAAAAAGCAACCTAAATTACTACACAGCCATTTAAGAAGAAAAATGTCTATGAACGAGCATGTGACAAGACTAAAGAAAACAGGGGGGGGGGGGCATAAACAGAAAGTGACAAGGAAATCTGCGAGGCACTGAATGCCAGTTTCCATGAGTGTTCACAACCGAGCCTGAGCAGCTCCCATTGATAGAAGAGATTGCCCTAGATGAAAGACTACCAGATATAGAGGTGAGATCAGAGGAGGTAATGAAACAGTTGACAACACTGGATGCAACTAGAGCGGTTGGACCAGACAAAGTTTCACCTCGGATGCTAAAAGAGGCAGCGCAGGCCCTCAGCGTGCCTCTGCAAGGATCTTTAATGAACCACGTATGTCGGGAGAATTGCCCAATTGATGGAAGAGGGCAAATGTTGTACCGATTTTTAAGAAAGGTGATAGGAGGCACTTAACTATAGACCTATATCATTGACAAGCATTCCCTGTAAAATACTTGAAAGAATAATTACGCTAAGACTGGTTGCACACCTTGAGAACGTCAGGTTTGTAAACAAACATCAACATGGGTTCTGGAAAGGGAAACCTTGCCTAACAAACCTTTTGGAATTCTATGATAAAATAACGAGGATAAGACAGGACAGAAAAGGTTGGGCAGACTGCATATTTCTGGACTGCTAAAAAGCCTTTGATACAGTACGGCACATGAGATTGCTATTTAAACTCGAGAGGCAGGCGGGGGTGGGGGGAAAGTTCCAAGCATGGATAAGGAACTACCTAACAGGAAGGAGCTAGAGAGTTACGGTAAGGAGCGAGAAGTCAGACTGGCGAACATTAACGAGTGGAGTACCTCAAGGATCGGTGCTGGGACCAATTCTATTTCTAATATATGTTAAGGACATTTTTACAGGAGTAGAGTCCTACATGTCGATGTTCACGGACGACACAAAGTAGATGAGAAGAGTTGTGACAGATGAGGATTCTAGGATCCTCCAAGAGGACTTGAACAGGTTGCAGAGATGAGAAGAGAAATGGCTACTGAAGTTCAACACGAGCAAATGTAAAGTTATGGAAATGGGATCAGGTGATAGGAGACCAAAGGGACAGTACATAATGAAGGGGGGAACTGTATACCTGTGACGACGCGAGAAAGAGACCTGGGCATGGACGTAACACCTAATCTATCTCCTGAGGCACATATAAATAGGATAACGACAGTAGCGTACTCTACACTGGCAAAAGTTAGAACATTCAGAAACCTAAGAAAGGAGGCATTTAAGGTGCTTTACACTGCCTACGTGAGGCCAGTCTTAGAGTATGTCGCCTCATCATGGAGTCCCCATCTGAAGAAGCACATAAGGAAACCGGAAAAGATTTAGAAGTTTGCAACGAGACTCGTCCCAGCGTTACTAGGGATGGGGTATGAAGAGCGCCTGAAGGAACTGAGCCTTACGACAAGAAAAGAGAAGGGAAAGGGGGGAATATGATAGAACGTATAAAATAATCAGGGAAATTGTTAGAGTGGACATAGACGAAATGTTCACACGGAATAGTAACAGAACGAGGGGATATGGATGGAAGCTGGGAACTCAGATGAGTCACAGATGTTAGGAAGTTTTCATTTAGTGTGAAAGTAGTGGAAAAAATAGAATGCACTTAAGAAGCAGGTTGTGAAAGCAAATTCTATTCATAATTTTAAAACTAGGTATGAAAGGGAAATAGGACCGGAGTCATTGCTGTAAACAACCGATGGCTCGAAAGGTGGAATCCATGAGCCAATGGTCGATCCTGCAGGCACAAATAGGTGAATACAAATAGACGAGTCCACACACACACACACCATACCCTTTCAGTGTCAGGGTAGTTAACGGGTGGAAAGCATTAGGAAGTGATGTGGTGGAGGCTGACTCCATACACAGTTTCACATATAGATATGACAGAGCTCAGTAGGCTCAGGAACCTGTACATCAGTTGATTGACAGTTGAGAGGCGGGACCAAAGAGCCAAAGCTTAACCCCCGCAAGCACAACTAGATGAACACACACACTGTGCGTGTTCTTTACCACTGTCACCTCCGCAAATTTTATAGTAATGTGAAGCTAAATAACTTTACCCCACACCTTGTCAAAAATCTTATCATTGAAAGTGCACGAGGGACTGTTACGCCCGAGTAACTCTAAAAAATATTCCTACACTCATCGTTAAACACCGACTACTCCCTTATTTGCTGACTAATATTTGCCTATGCTTGCCCTGATTAAATTATCAAGCTACTATCATTATTATATATATATATATATATATATATATATATATATATATATATATATATATATATATATATATATATATATAAAAGTTTGTGAGGGTACCACCTCTGGTGCCAATGTGGGGACCCATAGCCTCGGAGAAGAAAATAAAACGTATTCAGAGGAGACCTTGTGGTTTCTCACTGAACACTAATATTCTCTTCTCCTACCACCCCCATTCTTTTGTATGTACACACATATATATTTGCTTTATTTGAACTGTGTTACAAAAAAGGAGTTACATATAGGTTACAAAGATGGTTATCATAGGTTGTCGAGTTCCTCCAGCTCCTCAGATGGCGGGCAGGAACCCTGGATGCAGTGCGCATTTCCCCTCTGTATCGCCACGCTGAGGCGCTGGAAAAGAAAGCTGGCAGCTCTAGGGTCCCTTGTTGTTTCAATGAGCCTAGAACCCAGTTCCTTCAAAAAACTGGTAGCACTTTTACCCCAGGCGCCGAGTGTCTCAGAAGCAATGGGGACAAAATTGTAGTGGTGATCAAGTTCTCTATACTTACGGGATTTGGCTGCTTCCCTGTGGGTGGCAGCGCCACCTGGTTGTGCAACACTGAGGTCAATGTAGGTGTTAGCCAGGGTTGATACGCACGTGTAGTCCCATACCAACTGCTTGCCATTCTTCCAGGGGTTCACTGTGATACCATCCGGGCGACCAATAAGAGCATCAGAGTTACGGGGCGTTAGGTAACGAGGCTCTCTCTCGGCTGGGCATCCAGCTGTGGTGAGGCTCCTCTTGATGATGTCGTTAACTTCACTGTGCCTCGAGTGCCATCCTCCCGTGCTTTGGCAGAGTAGGCCATGGTGGCCGTACCTGTCAGCCACCACCTCGCCGCAAATACACCTATATCTGGTGTGGATTGGGGCAGCAAGGCGGAGGGCCACAGCAATTCGGAGGGCGTGTGGTGTGAGACGCGTGCCAGTTGCCGACATTGGGGTTGCTAACAGGAAATCCCCTGCAGGTGGGGCTGCTACTGCTGTGAGGCGAGCAATGTCGTGCTGTGTTGATGCAGCACCCAGGCACTCTGCAGCAACTTTGTCTACAATGGGGCCATCCCAGCTGGATTGCCTGTGGGCTTTTGGGGATGGTGGTTGAGGTGATGGGCCTGCACGAGAGGCCCACTCTGTGGCACAGCGTGTAAAATTGGGATCATGTACACCTGCCAGCTGATGTAAGTGGGCAGGTAGAATTTCCTTCACAAGGTCGTCGGATGCTGATAAGGAGGACAGGAAGGCTGGAACAGCGATTTGCGTTGCTGTTCGAACTCCGAGGCCCCCAAGTCTTACGGGAAGAGAGGCTTGTTTCCACTGCAGGTCATCAAAAGAGAGGTTAAGGGCTTTTTCTAGCATTGATTTCAGTAACCGGTCATACTCACTTAGTTTTTGGCTACTGTAAGATGGTGAACACCTCAGAAAGTAGGTTAACCTGGGGAGGGACAGACATCTGGTGATGAGGTAGAGTGCATCATGAGCATCAATATCCTCAATCCTCCCATCCATCCTCTTAAGGTCGGCGATTTTCTTATCAAGGACCTCATCGATGGCTTTCAACCCCAGGGGAGCTCCTAGGAGTGTGCTGTCTTCAGGTTTAGTTTTATGGATGTTTGGCAGAAGACCCTCTATTCTCTCTACGATGCCCTGGTTGGAACATATTATTTCACATTTAGAAGGGTTCAGGGTGAGGCCTAAAACTGCACCTTGCTCCTGGATTTTTCTGATGTCCTCCAGGAGGGAGTCTTGGGAACCAGCTAGGGTACCATCATCCAAGAACCAGATGTTAAGCTCGCTGGACAGGACCTCTGTGACTTGTTTGATGACTAAGCAGAAAAGGAGAGGAGCAAGGGGGTCACCCTGTTGGACGCCTTCCCGCGAGTCAATTTCATGTTCGCCAAAAAGTAGCTG